>PVLC010005842.1:0-73389 GCA_004027655.1 Graphiurus murinus | reverse complement strand
AAAGTTAAAAATCAAATGCTCTCCCTAATATGTGGAAGCTAGGGAGAAAATGGGACATAAGAGGGACTCCAGGTGAAGGAGAATTCTTAGGTGAACAAAGAATTTGACTTAATGGAAGGTAATGGGAGGAGGGGGGACACCCTAATGAGCATGATGTACTTACAAGATCACATCAAAGTCAATCACTAAACTGACCTGGAGATAGGGGGAGGATGGGTGGGAATTGGGGAAGGGTTAATGAGAAATATGTGCATGGATGTTCTACCTGTACTAGCTTGTACCCAACAAAAATGTGTGATTAACCCTGTTGTACCCAAGAAATGTATAAAAATCCATGCTAAAAAAAATTAAAAAATTAAAAAAAAAAAAAAAAAAAGAAAATTGGGGAAGGGAAGTCAAGATGGCTTGTCTGAGTGAAACACATTGCCCTAGGCGCTGAGAGCTCGAATATCAAATCTGCCAGAAAAGCAGTTTCTTAATGGAAGAAAAAAAAGCAATAAAAAGTGAAATTTGAAATACTTGTACTTAACAAAGATGTATGCTATATTGCACGAATTACTACAATAAAAAATAAATTAAAAAAAAAGAAAGAAATACAAACAAAGAGACTGGGGTAGTAAGAGAGCTGACCAGGGAGAGCAAAAGAGTCCGGCCGCACAGTGCCAGACTCCAGGGTCTGCTAACAATGCTGTATATCCAGTGACAAGATGTGGAAGAAGCGACTCCAGAACTCTGCACCCTGCCCAGGCAGCAATCCCACACCTTCCACAGTGACTGGAACGCGTGGGATGACAAGACGACCAGTGTAAAACCCCGTGGGACCACCCCTGCTCACCTCTCTTGCCAGAGCCAGAACAGGGAGCTACTACACTGTGGAGCTTGAATTAAAACTGCTGCAAATGCAGCTTCTTAACAGAAGGAAAGAGGAACAAAGTGACAGAGGAGAGAACAAGGCAACGAGAGCAGCTCATCAGAACCCAGGGAGAACAAGGGAGTCGGCGCAGACTGTGAACCATGGCCGCCATTTTGTGAGGCTCCATTTTCGCAGCGCCGAGCTCACCCCTCCCACCAGAGCCAGAGCAGCAGGGATCCGTAAGTTGGATTGCACCCCTGGGGTGGTGTGGGCCCCTATACAAAGGACAGACTAAGTCACTCACCCTTCTAGTGATTAGATAGGAACAGAAGTGCAGGAAGAACCCAGTGCAAATAGGCCATCTGAAAATGTCCGGCATTTAGACTGCACTCCCACCACCAACAAAGGCAGGGTGGGATATGCAGACAGAACCTGTGGAGACCTAAGAGACACAAGATTGCAGTGAGAGAGACATCAGTGGAAGCCCCTGCCTGTACTGATAGAGCAAATAGAAATGCCAGAGACCCATTCGAAAATTTAAGCTCTGTACTTATGAATTAGCAGGGTTTTTGTTTTTGTTTCTGGTTTTTGTTTTCTGGTTTTGGGTTTTTTGTTTGTTTGTTTTAAATTTTTTAATGTTTTATCCGTTTTCATTTTGTTTTGCCTTGATTTGTTTATGTTTGTCTGGATGATTGGGTGCTTTGTTATTTCTTGCTTAGGTTGTTTAATCCCCTGCTTATCCTTTTTACAAGCTTCCCTCCCTCTCTCCCATCTATATTCCTTTCCTCAACACTTTTACTCCTCTCTTTTATTTTTCCTTTTTCTCCTGTCTCATATCAAGACCATCTCATACTACCACATTTAAAACTTTACATTGACTATGAGAATCCCCCGACATACCTACCATCTCTAATCTTTACAATATGTCATCTCAACACACTCAACTTCCTATTCCCCTGGACCATACCCTCTTCTTTACTCTATACTTGAATTCATCACTGTGACTTCTCACCCAACCTTCACCATTGAACACAATCTGTTCCTGTATATGCCAGCAGACACCTCTAAACCCCCACTGCAGAGATTGGATGAGAAAACCTGCAAGAACAACAAAGATATATATTTAAGAACAGGGGAACCATGGAAAGGAAAAATAGCAAAGAAACAATGAGCCACCACAACCTGTCAATAAGAGATCTCACCAACCCAGAATGGCAGAGATTACAAGAAGAACAATTCAGATCTTTAATACTAGAAACAATACTGGATTTTCAGAAATAATGTAGAGAGAGCTGGAAAGAAATAAAGGAACAAATAAACAAAGAATGTGACAACCTAAAAAGGAACCAAAGAGAAACATTGAAAGAAGTGAACGATGAAATAACTGAAATGAAGGCATCAATACAAACTATAAACAGCAGATTAGATCACATGGAAAATAGAATATCACTCTTAGAAGATGACCATGCCAAAAACGAATCTATAGTACACAATTTAGAAAAAAAAAATTGACAGTATGAATTGGACATCGAAGAGATCTTGGCCAATTGTAAAAGAGCAAACCTAAGGATAATAGGCATAGAAGAGGGAATAGAAGTTGAAACTTATGGAATAAACAATCTTTTCAAAGAAGTAATTTTCAAACATAGAAAGGGAAGTTGACACACAGGTACAGGAAACATATAGAACTCCCTCAAGACAAGACCAAAGAAGAGGTTCACCACGCCACATAATAATCAAGTTGACAAATGTAGAGGCTAAGGAGAGAATTCTAAAGGCAACAAAAGTGAAAGGCCAAGTGACATTTAGAGGCAAACCAATCAGAATCACTCCAGACCTCCAAAATCAAGTCATGAAAGCCAGGAGAGGCTGGAGCAACATATTCCAAATTCTGAAAGGAAAAAAAAACTTGCAGCCAAGATTCTCCTACCCAGCAAAACTCTCTCTAAAAATTGATGGGGATATAAAAACATTCCATGACAAACAGAAACTGAAAGAATTTAAGTCTTCCAAAATAGCACTGGAGAAAATATTCAAAGAGATTAACTACAAAGAAAAACTAACAAGTAAATGTCAGAACCAGAGAAACAATAATTTCCAGAAAGCAAATATCTAAGCAAAGAAGAATAAACACCACCAAAAACAGAAGTCAAAACTCAAAATGTTAGGAATTAAAAATCATCTCTCAATAATCGTACGGAATATAAATGGTCTCAATTCCCCAATAAAAAGGCACAAAGTGCCAAAATGGATCAAAACCCAGAACCCATCTTTATGCTGCCTGGAAGAAACACACCTTACAAGCAAAGATTCCCACAAACTAAAGGTGAAGGGCTGGAGTAAGGTAATCCATGCCAATGGAACCTGAAGACAAGCAGGAAGAGCAACCATGATATCAGATAAATTAGACTTCAAGCCTAAGCTTATCAGAAGAGACAAAGTAGGTCATTTTTAGTAGTAAAAGGAACAAGCCAGCAAGAGGAAATAATTATCAACATCTATGCCCCAAACATAGGTGCAGCCACTTCCATAAAACCAATTCTGTATGATATAAAGACATGCATAGATCCCAATACAGTAATATTGGGAGACTTCAATACTCCTCTCACATCTCTAGACTGATATTCTAAACAAAAGGTCAGTAGACATGCCTCAGACCTAAAGAATACCATAAACCAAATTAACCTATTAGACACATAGACTCTTTCACCCAACTACAGCTGAAATCACATTTTATCAGCTGTACATGGAACCTTCTCCAAAACACATGATGAAATCACATTTTTCTCAGCTGTACATGGAACCTTCTCCAAAACACATGATGTGCTCACTGGGTCACACAGTGAGCACTGGTAAATTCAAAAAATGTAACATAATTCCTTGAATCTTTTCAGACCACTAGAAATAAACTCTAAGAAGTCCTAAAATAAACATGTAAACACATGGAGACTGAACACCACATTGCTGAATGAAGTTTGGGTCATAGAAGAAGTAAGGGGAGAGATTAAAAAATCCTAGAAACCAATGAATACAGAGATACAACATATCAAAACCTCTGGGACACTTTGAAGGCAGTACTAAGAGGAAAATTTATAGCACTGAGTGCCCACATAAGAAGAACAGAAAATCACCAAATAAATAACCAAATAACACAGCTCAAAGCACTCGAAAAACAAGAACAGTCTAACCCCAAAGCTAGTAGAAGACAGGAAATTATGAAAATCAGGGCAGAAATTAATGAAGTAGAGAATAAAAAAATCATACAGAAAACCAACAAAAACAAAAACTGGTTTCTTGAAAAAATAAACAAAATAGATAAACCATTGGCCAACCTAACAAAAAGAAAGAGAGAATCAACCCAAATTACCAAAATAAGAGATGAAAAACATGATATTACCATCGACAGTATGGAAATACAGAGGATCATCAGAAACTATTTTGAAAAACTACACTCCAACGAAATGTAAAATTTAGAAGACATTGACAAATTTCTAGACACATATAACCTTCCTAAATTGAGTCAAGAAGATACAGAAAACTTAAACTGACCAATATCAATAAAAGAGATCAGAAGAGGGATATGCAAAACTGCTAAACAAGATATTAGCAATGAGCATTCAAAACCACATCAAGAAAATTATACACATGACCAAGTCAGGTTCATCCCAAGGATGTAAAGCTGGTTCAACATATAAAAAACAATCCATGTAATCCACCACATAAACCGAATCAAAGACAGAAATCACATGATCTTCTCAATTGATGCTGAAAAGCTTTTGACAAGATCCAACACCCATTCATGCTAAAAGTACTTCAGAGAATTGGAATAGAAGGAACATACCTCAATATCATAAAGGCAATATGCAATAGGCCCACAGCCAACATCATATTAAATGGAGAAAAACTTCAAGAGTTCCCACTATAAACAGGAACAAGACAAGGATGTCCATTATTACCTCTTCTGTTCAATATAGTACTTGAGATTCTAGCCAGAAAATAAGGCAAGAGAAGGAAGTCAAAGGGGTAAAAATAGGGAAAGAAGAATTAAAACTATCCCTTTTTGAAGATGACATGATACTATACTTAGAAGACCTGAAAAAGTCAACCAAAAAACTTATAGAACTGATCAACAAGTTCAGAAAAGTATCTGGATACAAAATCAATCTTAAAAAATCAGAAGCTTTCCTGTATGCCAACCACAGATCCACTGAAAGAGAAATCCAGAAAACAATTCCACTCACAATAGCACCCCCAAAAATAAAATACTTAGGGATAAACCTAATCAAGGAGGTAAAAGATCTCTATAATGAAAACTATAAAACGTTGAAAAGAAATCGATGAAGACCTTAGAAGATGGAAAGCTCTACCATGCTCTTTGATAGGCAGAATAAATATCATCAAAATGGTCATCCTCCAAAAAGTGATCTACAGATTCAATGCAATACCCATGAAATTATCAAGGTCACTCCTCACAGACATAGAAAAATCAGTCCTTAAATTCATCTGGAACAACAAAAAGCCCAGGATAGCCAAAGTAGTTCTTAGCAACAAGAACCATGCAGGAGGTATCACAATACCTGACTTCAAACTCTACTACAAAGCCACAGTAATAAAAACAGCATGGTATTGGCACAAAAACAGACACATAGATCAATGGAGCAGAATAGAAGCCTCAGAAACAGGCTTACAGTCAATTGATTTTTTGACAAAGGAGCCAAAAATATACACTGGAAAAAAGATAACATCTTTAACAAATGGTGTTGGCAAAAATGGTTAACCATAGGCAGGAAAATGGAAATAAACCCCAATTTCTCACCCTGCACAAGAGTCAACTCAAGGTGGATCAAAGACCTGGAAATTAGGCTAGAGACCTTGTAGCTACTTGAAAGGGCATAGGCCCAACACTTGAACACATAGGCACAGGTAAAAACTTTCTCAACAAGACCCTAAAAGCACAAGCAACCCAAAGGAATATCAATACATGGGATTGCATTAAACTGAAGAGCTTCTGTGCAGTTACGGAAACTATCATGAACCTCAACAGAGATCCCACAGAGTGGGAGAAAATTTTTCCCAGATATTCCTCTGATAGAGGTCTAATATCTAGGATATATAGAGAACTCAAGAAACTCACAGCTAAGAAAACAACCCAATCAAAAAATGAGCAAAGGATCTAAATAGACACTTCACAAAAGAAGAAATACAAATGACCAATAAATGTATGAGGAAATGTTTCACATTATTAACAATCAGAGAGATGCAAATCAAACCTACTTTGAGATTTCACCTAACTCCAATCAGAATGGCAATCATCAAGAATACAAACAACAACAAATGCTGTGGAGGATGTGGAGAAGTGGGAACTCTAATACATTGCTGGTGGGATTGCAAATTAGTTCAAACACTTTGAAAAACTGTATGGAGGATCCTCAGACAAATTGAAATGAACCTACCATATGATCCAGCAATACCACTTCTGGGTGTCTACCCAAAAGAATGGAAACCAAACTATCAGACTGATGCATGTGTATCTATGTTTATAGCTGCACAATTCACAATTGCCAAACTATAGAAACAGCCAAGATGTCCATTGACAGATGAATGGATTACAAAACTATGGGATGTGTACACAATGGAATTCTACTCAGCCATAAAGAAGAACAAAATCATGTTATTTGCTGTGAAATGGATGCAACTGGAAAATCTTATGTTAAGTGAGATTAGCCAGTCAGAAGGGCAAAAAAGCATATGTTATCCCTAGTATGCAGATGATAGGGATAAGATGGTGCAAAAGAGGAACTCCAGATGAGAAAGGAGAAAACCTCGATAAGCAAAGAAATTGACTTAACCAAAGAAGATGGATGGGAAGGGAGCTAATGCACACGATGTACTTTCACAAATATATCAAGATCAATCCCTAATTTGAACTTGAGAAGGAGGTAGGGCAGGCAAGGGAGAGGGGTGGGAATTGGGGAAGGGGTTAAATGAGAAATGTGTGCATATATGCCTTTATCATCTTGTACCTAACAATGATGTATGATTACAATGCACCAATTATTATATAAAAAATAAAAAGTAAAAAAAAAGAAAATTGGCATAGACAATTGTGTGTTTGAATCTTAGATATTAGAGAAAAATGTGGCAAAAATTTTAAACGTCAAGTGAATATCGACTTAGAAGGGGAAAATGGCCAACTGGATTGAAACTGGCTAAAATTAAGTATTGCACAATACCTATATTTATGTATACATTGGGAATTACAAAGAGAAGGTACTTTGTGGAAGGAGTTAATAATAAAAATTTAGAAGTCTTTATTATACAACTTAACAATTAATTTATGAGAACATACTAAATTACTTAGTGACAAACATTTATACACATTTACATGTACAATTTTCCTCAGCTCAAAACGCAAGTCTGCACATTAAAATAATGCCTCATTCATTTGAACTACTCATATATGAATTTGTGATCATTTAAAAAGCAGCTATGCCATCTGTGGAAAAACAGAACTTGCCAAGAGAATCCAGAGGGTAATCAAATTTGCAGACTGGTGAAAGAAATAGTAAACTACTCATGAGAACAAATTGTTTTCAAATACTTTTTTGTGCTAGATGGAAGCATCCATTCAGAAAAGAATTGCATATCTTCATTAATAGATTACATTATTTCAGAGGCCAATAACCACATTCTTTTTAGATATGTCATAATAATTGAAATACATTTAGTAATAATAAAATATCTGTGGACTAAACAATTGACTATACTATTTAAATATTCCCTTCAACATAAACAGTTGAAGTAAAGAGCAAAACTGTGGAGTCCATTAGATATGAGTAAGAAGAAATTGTGGGTGTGTCACTTATTGAATGTGTGGCTTTAGGGAAAATGACTATTAAGGGCAATTTTAATAATAGTCATTTCAGTGAGACATGCATGAGCAAACTAGGAATGATTACAATCCCAGTTCTTGGGAGATGGAAACAGGAGATTTCAGGTTTTAGGCTAGCCCCAGCAGCTTAGGTCCCTAGCAATCCAGCAAGACCCTGCTTCAAAAATTAAAAAATAAGTTCTGGAGGTGTAGTTTGTAGGGAGAATGTACCTATGTTCAATCCCTGGTACCATACACACACACACACACACACACACACACACACAGCCATTTCTTAAGCTTACCATGAAGAGTAATAAAGTGAATATGAAATGCATATTGAAAATATAATTTATGCTTAGTAAAATTTAATATGAAAATACCTTACCTGATAATGCATGCTAATGGAAGCTCACTACGCCTTCCGTTTTCTTCCCATTCAGCTCCTGAAGAGAATGTAGGTAACTATGTCTTAAATGGATTAAAAAATTCTGATCAAGTAAACATAAAATTTAGTGTGATTCCATTGTTGTGAAAAAAGACAATAATGCTATGCCCACATGACAATATATTTTGACATATTTTCCCTTTCAAGGAAAGTATGGAGAACAAAGTCAGGTTTAAAGGGATCTCTGCTTTGAGATCTGTCTCCCTCTAGGGTATCCCTCTGGAGAAGGAATCAAAGAAACCTCTAGTCCAGCTATTGGAAAAAATTCTCTCTCTCCCTCCTTGACATATAATAATCACACATATTTATAATGTACTGACTGATAATTTATATATGTAGACTATATAATGATCAAATCTGGATAAATAACATTTCGATCTTCTTAAACACTTATTTCTTTGTATTGGAAACTTTGAAACACCTTTGTTATAGTTTGAATGTCAAATGTCCTGCAAACCTCATGCACTGGAAGTAACCATGCTCTGAGGTGGTTCCCTGGGGGCGTGGCTGGTGTGTGTGTGTGTGTGTGTGTGTGTGTGTGTGTATGTGTGTGTGTGTCTGTGTGTGTCTGTGTGTCCAATCCCACCAGCTGCAGCTTCTGAATCTGACCCTGGCTTTTACTCTCTTTCTCTCTCATCCCTATCAGCATTTCCTAAGGATCTGCAGCCCTGGCTACACACACACACACACACACACACACACACACACACACACACACACATAAATATCTAGATCTATAACAAATAAATCTTCCTCTAGGCTGTTGTCATATGGTACTATGGTATTTTGAGTCACAGCAGTGAGAAGGCTGAGTGAAAACTCCTTTCTTCTAGTTCTTTGTAAACTACAAAATAAATGATGTGAACTTTAGTCATCCTACTTTGCTTTTGATCATTTGAACTTACTCTGCCTATGTAAGTGTGTTTGGTACCTTTTATCCAATCTCCCCCTGACCTACCTCTCTGCTGCCACTCCTGCCCACTAGTGACCATGATTCAACTCTCCACATCTGTGATTTAACTCCTATATATGACCAAGAATACTGACACTTGTCTAAATTCACTTAACCTAGGATCCTCCAGTTCCATCCTTGTTGCCATAAATGGCATTATTTTATACATTTTATATCTAAATAATATCTCATTATGTACACACCACATTTTTATTTATTCACTCATTAATGTTCACTTCTGTTAATTCTATAAGTTGGCTATTATTAAATGCAGTGCAAAGAGTTCTCTGATATATTGATTTCTTTTGGATCTATACTGTCTAGGGGGGATGCTTGGATTATTTGGTAGTTCTATGCTTAGCTTTTTAGGAACCTCAAGACTGTTTCCCATAATGTCTATACTAACAATAGAGTGTAAGACTTCCCTCTCTGCATCTTTAGTAGCACTTGCTATTTTTGTCTTCTTGATTATATGCATTTTATGTAGGGTGAAATAATATTTCCTTGTGATTTTGATTTGTATTTTTCTGATTACTAGTGATGTTGAGCATTTGTTCATATATGAACTGGCTGATTTTTTTTTATAAGAAAAGCAGATTTATTAAGAATCATTTGAGGGAAAGGGGGACTTTCCTAGGAAAAATAGTCTCAGGCTTTTTCCAGGTGGGGGCCTCTGGGCTTTAATCTGTTTGGAGAATCCAAAGCAATTGGAGCACCTCATTCTGCAGCAGAATCCACTCCAATAGACTCCTAATGCTTTGCAGTAACAGCCCTCCATTCACATGATCCATCAAAACGTAGATGTATTTAGGACGTATCTATGATCTCAAACAGCTAAGCCAAGTTTGGGGGCTCTACTGACTTCATATCTATTTCAGGCCCAATGAAGGGATTATCACTAAACCTATTCATGGCTTCCCTGTTTATATTCAATGACAGTCTCCTCTGCCACTAGCTTGAAACCTTAGAGTCTTCATTGACATTCCCAAGCACTGCCACTCACTCACTATGAAATGTTTTATTGAAATTTATTCCTGATCTGAAATTTACATAAAAGAATGCATCTTATATTTTACCTATCTCTGCTCCCAACCCAAAGAGTGGAGAATTTTTTTATTAAGTTTATTTTAATGATCATTTTCAGAAGTACCACTTTTATAAGATTCATGAGAAAATCAAATTTATTAAGAAACATCTCACTTTATTATAAGACAAAAAATTCATTAAGAATAATCTCAAAGAAAAGGGAAATTTCCTAGGAAAAATAGTCTCTGGTTTCTCCCAAGTGGGGGCCTCTCCACAGGGATCGGTATGGAGAAGTTGGCAGTTAGCTATTGGCACCTGGTGCCACTGATCCTGCAGCTGAGTCCACTCTGGCTGAAGTCAGGATCCATGGAGTTAGTTTTATCCACCTCATCTATCTGACTTCTCTGGAGCAATTTTGTTGTTGAATAATCTGGGTCTCCTCTGCCCCTCTCTTTCTGGAGTGACTTTGTTGGGTGCCAGCACACAGCAGCAACATGTTTTGATGATGCAGGTAAAAATCCTTCTGGTGATCTGCATCTAACCTTTTCTGCCATCATGGGTACTGGAGGCAGGCTAATGAGGGGGTCGTGGGGTAGGGGGAGGCTTTTTCTGCTTGTCCCTGGGATGACCAGCTTCTCTCTGTCTCCTCTGGGCTGCTGCTCTTCCAGAGGCTGGCATGGAGTGGGGCAGCTCAGGGCCACGCTTAGGGATTGCACTCAGAGAGGGAGTCCTCTTCGCTGGGCAACTCAGGGGCATAGCAGGCAGGCTGTCTCTTCTGCTACCCTTCCTGCCATGACTGTGTATATCTTTCTTAGCTAGTGGATACTTAGAGGACACAAGCTTAAAGGTACAAAAGGTCAGGTTCACTGGCTCTCCTTCTCAGCAGTAGAGGGAAGGCAGAAGGATCTGCTGGGGATGGAGGTGGCACCACATCTCAAGTTTTGGACTCAGCCTGGAATGTGCACCCTGTGCCAAGGCTCACCTGGCATTGGATCAGGAGGTAGGTAGCCATAGCATTGTCAAACGTCCTCTTTGACACTGAAAGCCAGGTCTGATGTGGGTTGTAACCCAGGCAACTCATTACTCTCAGGATGGTGAGGTTTGGGCATTTAGGGAGCAGCTTGATAGAAGTAGGTAAATACTTTTAACCTGTCTCAGCCACCAGTACCCCAGGATTTCAGTACTGTAAGCCTGAAGATCTGATAAACAGCCCGCAAGTGATGGATGAGGCAGAAATGTGAGAGGGAACCTAATACCTTCCCTGTAGCACCTACTCCATTTGCTCCAAGGTGGTGACACTGAATGGGAGGCAGCCTACCAGCATCAAGTAGAGGAGGATGCTCTGGCTCCAGATATCTACCTTGGGGCCATATTCTTGGCCCTTGTAAATTCCTGGGTCATTGTACTGGAGAGTTCCACAGAAGAAGTTCAGCTTCTCCCCAATGGTGAAGCAGAAGCTCAGCACAAAGTCAATGACTTTGATATTCCCTCCCATGTCCAGGAGTATGTTCTCTGGTTTGAGGTCCTTGTGCAACAAAGCCAAGAGTCCAAACCAACAAATCAGATCCAAAGCCACCAAACCTCCCAACAACACTCCCAACCTGAGTACAACAGGTCACCAGCAAAAGCTCCCTGTATTTATGGACAAAACAAACAAACAAAAAAAAACAGTCTTGGCGAGGGCTTTATATAGCCTATGCCTGGATTCCTTCACAGTGGCTCCTTGTGAGGTTTCAGCAAGAAATGACCGGATCACTGATGGGTGTGGCTCATTGCAGTCATCTCACTTTTGGGCCTCTAGTAACTTTTCCATTTTAATAAGAAGAATAAGGACACTAGAAGCTTTTTAGCTCCAGTGGGTTATGGAGGCCGATGTTTGTTTAGAAATTAAATTTTGTAGGAGGTTTCAATTTTTTTCAATAATAAATAAAATGTGATTATATATGTATATAACATATATATATATGCAATGGAGTTTTACTCAGATATAAAGAAGAGCAAAATTTTATCCTTTGCAGGGATGGAATTAGAGAATATTGTGCTAAGTGAGATCAGCCAGTTTTAGAAAGTGAAAGGTCATGTGTTTTCTCTCATATGTGGAAGCTATAGAGAAAATAGAGTAAAAAAAAAGCAGCTTTAGATAAATGAGAGAGATGAATAAGATAGTGGAAGGAATTGGGGGAGCGAGGTGGGGGAAAAGGAAGATAAAGAAAGGAAACATTTCAAATAATGTTATGTCCATATATGAAGGTATCACTATCAATCTCATTAACATATACAGGGAGAGAGGGGAGAGGGTAGCAGGGAGGGATCCAGAAGGAAATATACGGATCCCTGTTTGCATCATTTTTAACCTCACTATGATGTGTAATTACAATACATCAATAAAAGTTTAAAATACTTAAATAATAGAAATGTAATGAGGACCTTATGGGGTGATTAGGGTAAATGTTTCTCTTCTTTCATTCCCAGAGATGTTAAAAACATGCCTAATGAAGCCAGGCGTGGTGGCGCATGCTTGTAATACTAGCATTTGGAAAGCTGAGACTAGAGGATCCAGGATCGCGGCCAGCCTCAGCTACCTAGTGAGGCATTCCACAACTTAGTGAGACCCCATTTCAAAATAAAGAATAAAAAATAGGGCTGGGGATATAGCTCTGAGGTAGACTGTCCCTGAGTTCAATCCCCAGTACTACAAAACAAAACAAAACAAACAAACAAAAAACAAAAAAACGTGCCTTTTGATGGTTTAGGGAGCAAAGCATTTTGTTATCATGATGTGAGTGCCCTTCCATTATTCTTTTGATACCAATCATTTCAAGTTGAAAGAAAAAGAAATTGAATACTTTGAGTGTATATATAATGAGGTTTTTTAAAACCAGAAATTATTACATTTTTTGCTCAAAATGTGTATTTTCTTTCGAGAAATATCTATACAGATTACTTTTCCATTTTTTTTTTTTTTTTTTTTTTTTTTTTTGCGGTACTGGGGATTGAACTCAGGGGCATTCTACCTCCGAGCTATACCCCCAGCCCTATTTTTTATTCTTTATTTTGAAACCGGGTCTCACTAAGTTGCGGAGTGCCTCACTAGGTAGCTGAGGCTGGCCGCGAACACCGATCCTCCGGTCTCAGCCTCCCGAATGCTGGGATTACTTTTCCATTTTTATATCATATTATTTGGTATTTTTCCACTTGTCTTATTTGAGTTGCTTTTATATCTTGAATATTAATCCCTGTCAGAAGAATAGTTTTAAATATTTTTCCCATTCTGTAGATTGCTTCTTCACTTTATTATTTCCTTTGTTATGCAGTAGTTACTTACTTTGATAATACACCATTGGTTTATATTTACTTTTATATCTATGCTTTTGAGGTCTTATCCAAGGAAATAATTCCCTGTATTGATGAAGTGGTCCCCCTATGTTTTCATAGCTTTAGGTCTTCTATCTGGGTCTTTGATCAACTTTGAGTTGATTTTTCTATTCAGTGAGAAATAGGGGTCTAGTTTTATTCTTCTACACATAGATGACCAATTTTGCCACTGTAATTTACTGAGGAGATAATTCTGTCTCCAATGCACATTTTAAATTGTCTTTGTTGAAGATCTGTTGGCTATATATGCTAACAGATTTCTGAAGGACCGACCACTTTTCTGGGTATAGTATTCTTGGTTAGTGATTTTTCTCTTTTAGGACTTGGAATATACCATCTCATTTTCCACTGAATGTGAAGTTCATGCTAAGAAATTGGCTGTTAGTTTAATTGGAATGTCCTTATTTGTGACTTGGCATTTTCTCCTCTGTGTTAGAATAGTGTTAGAATTCTCTATTTGGGCTTCTGAAGGCTCAATTATTATATACATGAGAGACTTTTTTGATTAAATATTTAGGTATCCTTTGAGCTTCCTGAGACCTGGATGTCTATAATTTTCCTAAGATTTGGATTTTAGCTATTACTTCATTGAGTAGGTTTTCTGTGTTTCCCTTTTATTTTCCCTCTGAAACATGTATAATACATTTTATATTAATTGTTTTCCAAAATTATTGATATTTTTAATGTTGGAGCCTCACTTAGATATTTCAAAAGACCTGTATTCAAAATCAGAAATTCTTTCCTCTACTTGATCCAGTCTACTTTTGAGGCCACTGTATTTCCTTTCCCTCTTCTTTCCTTCTTTTCCTTCC
Source organism: Graphiurus murinus (assembly GCA_004027655.1). Classification (NCBI taxonomy): domain Eukaryota; kingdom Metazoa; phylum Chordata; class Mammalia; order Rodentia; family Gliridae; genus Graphiurus; species Graphiurus murinus. The sequence goes on along the minus strand of PVLC010005842.1, from coordinate 59,052 downwards.
TCCATTCCTCTTTCTTCTTTTCCTTCATTTCTTCCCTTCCTTAATTCCTCTTTCTTCCTTTCTTCCTTTCTTTCTTTCTTTCTTTCTTTCTTTCTTTCTTTCTTTCTCTCTCTTTCTTTTCTTTTTCTTTCTCTTCTTTCTTCTTTTTTGTACTGCAGGTTGAACCGAGAGGCATTCTTTCTCTGAGCTACAACCTCAGACCTATTTTATTTATTTTTTTAATTTTAAAACAAGTTCTCACTGAGCTACTGAGGCTGGCCTTGAACCTGCCATCCTTATGTCTCAGTCTCCCAAGTACTGGGATTACAGGTGTGCGTGTGTTGGCATGCCTGACTCTCCACTGTATTTTAAATTTTCATTTACTCAGTTATATACTTCAAAAATACTATCTTATTGATTTATGATTGCTATTTTTTGCTTAATTTCTCATTCAGATCATAAATCATCCTAATTTTATTTGAATAAACTTTGTATTCTCTTGTATCTTGCTGAGATTATATAAAATCATCATTTATATTTTTTCAGGTGATTTGACTTTTTTTTAAATTTTGGAGTCCACTGACAGAGTTATTGTGTTCCTTTGGAGGCTTTAAGGTACTTTTCTTTCTATTTTAATCCTTCTGTGTCCTTACACTGATATTTGTACATCTAGTGAGATCATTGTACCAATTTTACTGTGTAGTTTTTGTAGTAAAAGACTTTCTTCTGAAGATATGTCCTAAGGTATTGATTGAGTAGGATACTTTGGCTTTGGTTCCAAGTATATATAGCAGTGTAATGTAGTGTCTTCTTCAGCTAAAATAAATACCAGTTTGGCACACAAATGTCTTAGTGGTCTAGGCTGCATGAACTTTTGGGATTGCTCTACCAGCTAGGATGTAGTTCTCTCAGGTGGAGATGATAAGTTGGCCTGCCCTCAAAATAGCCTATGCAGTGAGGGCACTGTCAGTGGGAGCACAATATGGGAGGACCTCTCCTACAGCAGAACAGATGCCCTGGCAGCACCTCTAACTGGGTCAGGGTCTATGAAGGCTGCAGGCTTTTCCCTTGTATTAGTGCCCATGGCATTAGTAGGGACTCTAGGGGTCCTCCTCATACTCTTCACCTGCTAAGAAAAGTCTGTCTTGGTTAAAGTTTGATCTCAGCTGGAGAGACAGGATGATTGATGCTGTATGGCTAGTTCCACACTTCATACACCATCAAATGCTTCAATGCAATTCAATGTGTCTGCCACATCCTTGCTGTACTCTGGCACCCTGCTACTCTGCTCAACCCTCTCCTTGCCCTCAGTTGAACAGCTGTTATTTTCTCCTTTTTTTTTTTTTTCTCACAGGCATAACCCACTTTTATCTCTTTTTAGCTCTGCATTCTTGATCTGGCTTCTTTCTGGCAAGTATGATTTTCCTGAACTGGCCATTTGTGCCACCAGAATTGCAAAGTTTAAGTGAATACTACTATGGATTGAAGAAAGAAAGGTGGAAGATGCTGTTCTGCTTCTATTAGTTCTAGGCCTTATAACTTCTTGTATGGCATGTCAGTGCTCTTAATTGTCCAGTCAAGCCACATAAGAGACTATATTCACATTTTTGGCCAGACTTCATAGAAGTGTGAAATAATAAGGGGGAGAATGGAGAGGTTGCTGTGACTTCACTGATCCAGGAATTTGAGATTTTTACCTCTTCTTGTCTCCACTGTATATTTAAATATTCATTGGTTCTCCTTGCAATATAGTAGTTGGTTACTTTAGTTTCTATAACAGAGTATATAAAAAGATATTATACTATCTACAATAAGTATCCATAATTTATCCATTATATTGTGTATTTTATAAATATTTATTGAGTATCTTCTTTTTGTAAGTCATAATGCTAAGAATTCTGAAACATGTCAAAAGGAATTAGATATACATTGCCCTTATAAAACTTTCATTATGATATGGGAGAAAAGTCATATAAATAATACAGTAAGATGAAGGTGAACAATATTTTAAAATTTGAGAATAGTGATGACATTACCATAGAACAGGTGCCATGGATCCTTGAAATCCAAGATGAAGAATTAAATTATACACACACACAGTTTGAAATAAAGCCATAATAAGTAGGCAAAGATATCTAATAATCAGTTGGAAACACAAGGGTGAATTTGTAAGAGAGGTCAGTGCTAACATAGAGCAAGATAAGGAGTTTAAGATATCAAAACAAGCAAGCAAACAAACAAATATCTGTGAAAGTAAGAATGTAAGATGAGTTTTTTTAAAAAATAAGAGTCTAATAATAATTTCTAACAAGTTTTAAGGCTGTTTCTTAGAAGTAATTGCTAAAAAAACTATTAATAAGTGCTTATTGATACTTGGAAAGTCTGAGACAGGAGGTTTGTAGGTTCACAACCAGCTTCAGTAACTTAGGGAGACGATTTCAAAATAAAAAATAAAATGGAGCTGAGGGTTTTGTCAGAGGTAGAATGTCCTTGGGTTCAATCCCAAGGAAAACAAAACAAAATTAATACTTACTGAGCATCAGCTACATATCAGGTACTATGGGATGCTGCAATATTTAAAAAAATAGTCTAAATTCTCCATTCACATGGAGCTCACAGCCTAATACACGATTTAAGCAAATTTAACATATTTAATATATTATGTAAGATTATGGGGATAAAATCTTTGGGGAAAAATAAATCTTCATAAGAGAACAAAGAGTGCTATAACTGGGGAGGATGATTTCTAGGTTATACAGAAGGTTACTGACAAAGTGACAATGTTTGAAGGGAGTGGGGCAGGAGAATATGTACATATCTGGGTAAAATTGTTTTGAGCAGAGAGAGTAAGTCAGGCAAAGTCACCAAGTTGGAGATGTATTTAGAATATTCCTATTTAAAAATATATATCAAGGAGGCTTGTGTGCCTGTGATGGAGTGATCAGGGTAGAAATAGTAGACACATGCAGATGTTAATTGGGGAGTGAGAGAGTAACTTTGGGTAGAGGTATGCTGTATGAACTTTGACTTTCTCTCTGATTCATGAGTGTAGGGGATGTAATTTGAGCAGGAGTGTGAGTTGCATGATCTGAATTATATTCTTACTGTGCATAAAACAAAGTACAGGGAGAAAAGACAGAAGATCAGGAAGATGAGTTAAAACTCAAGGGCAATAGATTAGAAAACAGATGACATTGGCTTGGACTGGTATGTCAATGTATAAGTGTTATCAGACTATACATTAAAGGTTAGACAAATTAAACCTGTTGATATACTTAGTATGTGGCTTGTGTGAATTTTTTTTATACCTGACAATTGGAATAATGGAGTAACTATTTACTAAGGTAGGAAAGAAGATATTTTGAATGCTATATGGAGTTTACTTTTGAGCAGTGTAAGTTTAAAATACCTTCTTTCTATTCAAGGAGAAGTGTCAAGAAGACAGTTGAATATTTAAGTCTGTAAGCAGAAGTTACATCTAGAGATATAAGTGTGGGAAATGTCAGAATTCATAGAGTATTTAAAAAGATCATACTTAATAAATCTAAAGAGAATTGGAATATAGAATAAACAGCACCCATGGACTGAGCCTGAGGTGTCTCCAATGATTATTGAAAAGTAGAAAATACAAATTATAAGGTAGAAAATCAGTAAAAAGAAGTAACTTGGAGCCAAGTGCTGTTATCCCAGTGCTTGGGAGGCTGAAACAGGAGGATTACAGATCCAAGGCCATCATCATCAGCAACTTGGGGAAACCCTCTTTCTAAATAAAAACTAAAAAGGGATGGGGGCACAGCTTGGAATGTCCCTGGATTCAATCTCCAGTACCAAAAACCAAAAATAAGAATGACAGCAAAAACCCACTTTCTTTTTCTAGTAGGATGACTTTATCATTCTATGCCATGGAGCCCAGCTAGAATTCTGCAAATTATTGAAATTCAAATACAATGACACTTTTTTTTCTATGTATATCCCTATTGAGAAAGCCACTTCCTTAGGCAGTACTGAGAAAAATATAGGAGGGCAATGTACATCCACTGAAGCAAATATCTAGCCTGCATGGAAGCAGATTGAGCCAGGACCTGGCATGGTACTGAGGAATGAGGAAAGCATGGTGGACTGCTCCCTTCTCTCCTTGTGCTGAGCTTAGTCTTGTAAGTTTCCCCATTCCCCAGTAATACCTGATCCTCCTTAGTCCATGCTGCATGATATGGAATCTGTCTCACCCTCAGTGATATTAAAGATATGGTAGATTCTTTGGGAAATGCTACAACAGTCTCCTCCCTGTGTCCATGTCTTGTTGAAATGTTATTTTTTTTTTCAGGTCTTCCTATAGGATGAAGAGTCGTTTACCTACCCTTCGATTATGGGCTTACCTTATCAGTAGAATATGGTAAACATGTTTTTATGACAACTCAGAGAATAGACTTCAAAAGGCCTAGCACACATTATTTTGGTAACTAGTACCCTGAGCTGGTAAGGCCATTCTCCACAAGCCAGGCCTGAGAAATCTAGCAGATATACTGGATAAATATGAATTGGTCCAGTCCAGATCTGTAGAGATGCTGATCTGAATGTGGAATTATGACCTTTACAAAACACTGTTTTATGCCATTCATTTTGGCATAGTTTATTATTATTCAACCATTGCAGAACACATAAAAGTATTTTCCATAAAGTAGGCAGGGAAATGGATCAGTAGCTGGAGAAAGTTATGCAGTCAGGAGAAGATTTTCAGAACATGTCCAAAAAATTAAACCTATTTTATTTTCTATTTGGAGGAAAAGGAAAAATAAGTTTAGAATATAGAACTTTGAATATAAATTCTCTTAAAACAAGAATGTTTAAGTCTATTTTTCTATCTTATTTCCATTTTCTATACCAGTGTCTAGTATTAGTGCTAAATCATATAATCCCATTTTTTTAAAATTTATTTATTTTAGTTTGTCGTATTAAGTCTTGCTAGGTTGCTGAGTCTGGCCTGGAATCTGTGATCCTCCTTTCTCAGCCTCCCAAGTACTGGGATTACAGGCATGTGCTAGCCATCACACCTAGCTAAATGATATACTTTTCAATAATCAGTGGATATGAGATACAGGAACTCTCAGACCTATTTCTCTTCAATGATCCAACAATATCCTAAAGTCTATGTATCTGATATCCAACTTCTAAGGTTTTTCACAAAATTTGCTCCTTCTCAGAATTATGTTCATTATTTTACTTCCTTTCATGTATTTATCTTACAAATATATGTATAAGTGAGTTCTATGTGGCCAGTTCTGGGCTAAGTGCTGAGAATAGAGCAGAGAACAAAAGATACAAGGCCCTCATTTCCACAGAGCTTGCTATCTTAAAGTGGAAGATAATCTAAAAAGAAATGAGAATCAGAAACATTTAATTAGTTAAAATTGTGAGAAATAGCACAAAGGTCATCAGAATACTTAATAAAGAAACCATGAAAGAGATTATGATACTTCTGCTATGTCAATGAGAAACTTAGATAAATTTTTATTCTTATTTTCTCTTCTCTCCTGTGTTCAATTAATGAGAAATCAATTTGTTTTGAATCTGAAGTGTTTCTTTCATATCCGTTCTAACTGCTTTGTGTCGCGGTCCATGGCTTTAATATCTATTTCTTGAACTACTTTGAAGCCTTCCAAGAGTCTTTCTTCACCTACATTTCTCATATTTGTATCAGGTCTCTCCAAAAATAAATGTTCTCCATATGGTTCTTTAAGTTCTAGCCTTAAAGGAACTTTCTAAATTCTTTAAATATATCATTATAGGCTGGTGTGGTGGCACATCCTTATAATCCCAGCACTTGAGAGGCTAAGACAGGAAAATAGCAGGTTCACTGCCAGCCTCAGCTATTTAGTGAGGTCCTCCGCAGCTTAGTAAGACCCTATTTAAAAAATAAATAATTAAAAAAATAGGATTGAGAGTGTAGCTCAGAGGTAGAATGTTTCTGTGTTCAATCACCAGTACCACAAAAAACAAACAAACAACAACAACAACAAAAACATTATAACCTCTAGTTTAGGATGATTTAGAAACTCTTTTTCAATATAATCTTTCGTATTATAGCTCAGGTTGATTTAGAACACCCACTACTCATTAAATAATACTTAATCTGCATGGCTGTATTCATTTGCTTGGGTCAATTTTTTCATCCTCAAAAATGCTTAACCTTTCTTTACTGAAAAAGTCTGCATTCTTTAATAGGTTTGTGTATTTTTACCATTTTCTTCATATCTATATTAACCTTATTACTTGAAATTGCTAAGCATTTATCATTAACTCTTAACTCTAAAATATATAGCTTGCATTTTATTTTTTTCAGTGAATTTCAAACACTGAATTTTGAGTTACTTATTGACAAAAACTATACCTTAATATATTTGAAAATACCTGTCTTGGCCCATTTTTCTTACTAAATGGTCAATATCTAGTCCCAATTTATTAGCTTTCAAATGTTATTTCAATTATAGTTTCTTGCCTAGCACTCAATTGTTAACTCAGAAGTTTGTAAGTACTTATAAATAATAGCAGATCCTCATTTTAAAATTTTAGCAAGCCAAGACATGATTAGATTAACAAAGGCAAAGGAACCAGGTGAAGCAGTCTACAGAGGGCAATCTCTTGACAAGAAGTAAACAAAAAGAAGTTTAGGTGATACATCAGTTCTGGGACTAAGGAAGAGTAGAAGTGGCAAATGGAGAACACCAGTATTATTTCAAGCAAAGTATCAGCAGTTATAGTACTATTCTCAAATCTTGTCTCACTGTTGACAAAGCAAAACTGATCTCATTCGAGTATATATTCATTTCTACAAACACTATTTTTCCCAGATTTTGAAACTGTAGGCAGTAATTATGTCTTAGATGAAAGGACACTCTCCATCACATAGTTAACAGATAATAAGAAACAAGAGAAGCCTAAGTCATTTTCTTCCTGGGAAGACAAATGGAACCAAATAATAATGCTGGAGAAGAAAGATTCTTTAGATTTGGCCATGCTACTCACTCTCTGTTGTAGGCATGATTGTAATTTACAGTCTCTGACATCAGCTCACTTAATGTGCAAAGATGATCATTTTGCCTAATTACTATTACTTTTACATCAAAGGCTGTTTCTGCACCTGCAGCGGGACAGCTGAATGTGACTGAAAAGTACAGTGTACAGTGATGACTTTATATTCCATTTTAAATCAAGAGTTGCACTTAACGCTACCACGCAACACTGCCATTTCTCTCAAGAGCCTCTTAACAACTCTTCTTCTCACCTTCTAAAATTTTAGTGTTTCTAGGCTTAATCTTGGTGGCTGTTTTCTTCTTTATTTACACTTAACATTTCATTTTTGCTCTTACACATTCCCTACTTTTCTTGATGTGTATGTTTTCAGATCCAGTTTAAACATGTCTCCTGAACTACCAATTTACAGGCAACTGCTTTAACTATTCAATATCTTGATCTTTATGTCTATTCAACCTTTCACCTCCAGTATGTCCAATCTTGTCCCCTCAATGCTTCTTCTCCCATAATCATCCCTCACTATAAATTAAGCATACCATTATTCCACTTGAGCAGATAAAAATTATTGTCTCTTTTTCTATTGCACTTTATATCAGCAAATTCTCTTGTCTCTACTTCCAAATTATGTACATAATCAAACTTTCCATGTCACTGGTATCGTTACCACTGTGGTCCAAGCCAATATCTGTTGTTTCCTAAAATTATTCCAGTATCTCCATCTTCTTGCAACAGTTAAATGCTTAATGCATCTCGGCTCCAAATCTACTCTTCAGTACCTGTGGAAACACCCTGAACTGGTTAGGCTTTTTTCACTCGTGCTGAACATGACATAAAATTTTCAGTAGAGGATGCCAAGGAGACATTGTAGGAGAAAAGAGACTTTTCTTGATTTTCAAGTACTGTGTTTTTCCTTTGCTTATGTATGTAGCATCCTCTGTCAGTGGTTTGTGAGCATGAGGACATCTGATGGTGCTCTTCCCAGCCATGTACCCAAAAGCTTATTTCTCATAGTCTCATCCACACCTGGTGACTACTGTGATGCTTCCCTTCCAATATGGATGCAGCATGCTGCAGGCCTGGTACCTACAGCTGTCTCCTGCTTCTCCCTGTACACTTTCCACAAGCTATACTTGTGTCTCAGAGGGTTTTATTTATGCTTGGCCCATTCTTTTCTTAACAACCCAGTTGGGTTTATTAGTCTTCCAGTTATCTTCAAGCACAACTTTTCCTATAGGTCTGAATTCTACTGGTGGTGGTGGTGTTGAGGGTGTGATTTAAAGTATGTCCCTCCTTAAGTCGGCTCCATTTTAGAGTTCCTTTTACTTAATTTTATTTACTCTCCTATCATTGATTCTAAGGTAATAATTTTCTATATTAAATTCCCACAGTTCAAATTACTATGTTTTTCCTTTCTATCTCTTCACGGGAGTCAGTTGTTTCTTCTACAGTCTATTTGCCGTACAGCAGCCAGAGGGATTCTGTTAAAATTCTGACTTCAGATTAGCTTATTCTTCAGATCTAAGAACCTTAATAAGTTCTATTTCACTCAGAATAAGAACCAAAAGAGGATTTGTTATTTGATCTCCCACTGACCATGTGGTATGTTCTACCCTTGCCTTCTCTGGTTTATCAGCTTTCTTGCTCTTCCCCAAGAACATGGTATTCTCAGTTCAAGGTCATCAGCCTTGCTATTTGTCTTTGAACATCTTTCATCTAGATGTCCACATGTTTCAAGATTTCATTTCTGTTCATTTTCTTCTCAAAGTTACCTTATCTGAGAGGCTTTTTCTGGACACTCTCTATAAAACCATTTCTGTGACCCCTCCACCTTTACCATCCCACTACTTCCTGTTTATCTTGCTTTATCCTCTCCTTGGATTTATCTTCATTCTGTTAAATATATTTTTTTGGCCAGGCATGGTGGCGCACGCTTGTGAGGCACTCCACAACTTAGTGAGACCCGGTTTCAAAATAAAGAATAAAAAATAGGGCTGAGGGTATAGATCTGAGGTAGAATGCCCCTGAGTTCAATCCCTAGTACTGCAAAAAAAAAAAAAAAAAAAAAAAAAAATATATATATATATATATATATATATATATATATATATATATATATATATATATTGAAAGTTTTGTTTTCTTTCCTATTATATTTAGGATCTAAATAATTACTGACACATAGTAGATGCTCAATGCATCTATGTGTAATGAATGCATTTATTTTAGAGATTATTAATTTGGTGCAGGTTCAGAATAATAGAGACATAATCTCTCATTTTGCTTTTACTATATGTAACCTTTTTTTTTTAGGTGTAAGTCACTTGAAGACAAAGGATATATTCTATCTTATCCCTATTCATGGGTTCAAGATCATCAATCTATATATGTTTTAAAATTTTCTAATGTTAAATTCAGTTGAAGATGGTATGAAATAATAGATTTAGAAACTTATTTTGTACATAATTACATTCTTAAAAATTGCTTTTGGAAGATACATCTCTTTATCTAATTTTACTCCATTTATCTATATTTACCTACATTTATCTCCATTGCAATGGTGCTTCATGACATATTTCTTGAAAAAAATCTTAAATTACTCCAAATGCCTTGACAATCTTCTAACTAATCTTTAGCTTGCAGGATTAAACCAATGCTAAAGCTAAATGATTTAATGTTCATCTGTTCATATTCACGAATTTTTTTTTTGGCAGGGTTGGGAATAAAACCCAGGTCTTCAACTATTCTAGGCAAGTATTCTACTACTGAGCCACACCTCTAGCTAATGAATTATTATGTGTTATAAATTTTATTTTTGATAATTCACTAATTTTCAGGTACATCAAGCAAGTCACTAACAATTTCTCCTTCAAAAGTAGAAGGTGGGAGATGGAGAAATATGTCAATAGAACAAACACATATATAAAAGTGAATTTTTAGCTATGTTTGTCTTCTCAGGAGAAAGAAAACTTGTATGGTTGCTGCAAAAAGAATTTCAATTTTATGCTGTAAAATATGTGACAAGTGAAGAATGAGTTTCTTCTACTATTAAGAAATATTTCTGAGATGTCTGAATGACTTGCTTCCAAAGGTTATTATGCTCACTAGTGAACCAAATTCTGACAGATAAAGATACAAGAAAGATACTACAGACAGAGATAACTGGATAAAGGTGGAAGCAGTAATGCTGGGTGATAGAAGAAGTTAAGATATCAGCTCCTGAGGTTTTTTTAGGCAACAGGAAAATTTACCAAATAAACAACTTTGATAATCCCAGGCACCAAAGAAATAGCTACTCGATTATCTGATAATATGGAGGAAACCCTTTATTTGAGAGAATAGGGAATATTCATTACCCTTGTAGGCATCTAGTTATTGTAGGTTATGTGGAATTTTGACACAGCAAGTGACAATATGGGAAATTTGTGCAAATATACCAATATAAGTATCTATTTAACAGTGCACTACATTACAGTTAGAACTGTTAGAATGTTTTTAGTCCTCTAGTGACAAAAAATATATAGAAAGATTTTTTTAACATTCAGTATTTAAATAAGATGCTTCCCTGACATATGCCAGTTGGGAGAACTACAGATGAGCAGCATGGTGGAGAATAAAAACAAAAATTGCAGTGGTGTAGCTTTAATTGATTGGGGTTCTGAAAGTCAGAGTCTATAAATCAATCATTTTGGCTTCTGCATCACTTTATTTATATAGAAAAATATGTATAATTTTGCATATTTATCAGCCAGTGATAACTATATGCATTTTGATTGTTCAATATTACTAAACTTCTAGACATATGGAATGAAATACAAAAAGAGAAGAAATTGTCTAATTTGTCACTGAAGTAGAATACAATGCATGGTGAGACTTGAAGAGTGTGCAATTGCAGTTCAGGATAGGTTGATTGGCACTAAAAATTATTGCCAAGTGCATAATGAGAACAAACTTCCTTGATGAAATAAGCAGATGATGTGTAGTGTCTAACAAGACAATAGAACATGTAATTGGATGATGTACTGTGTTTCCTGTTGTAGATTAGGTGAGCAGGGACAAAAGTATTACTATCATGTGCATCACAATTAGATTTCATCTATTAATTGGTAAATGGATTAATTATGGATTAAACGGCATAAGAGAAACGTGTAAAAAACAGCTCTATTAAAACACTGTAAAAAAATAAAAAAAAATAAAACACTGTGATTCCTGGCAAGTTATTCCATCCTGTGAAAAATTTACAGTATAATACAAATTTGTCTTCTGTACTGCAGTAATAAAGTATGGCTTGAGAAGATATTCAAGCCCTTGGAATTGAAAAAGGAACTCTACTGCAGAATATCCTCCTAGGAAAGATATTGAAAAGATCATTATACTTTTTTGCTTTGTAAATATATAGGAAAGCACATTGATAGAGAACCTAGATAAAAACATTTTTGTGCTTAAATATTCCAGACCCATTAAAATTGCTTGATTATTAAGAGTTTGAGTTACAAAATATGTGACTATAATATAGGCTATCTAGATAATTGACTTTCTTTTTACATTTTTTAAAGGATGACAAATTATTGATAAACTTTTACCAAACTACTCAAGAGAAAATCTTAAAAGGATTTGAATTGATTATTCTAAAGAAGACACAAGGGTAGATCTCTTTAAATCTTTACGATATTTGACAAGTTGCATCAAGTTCTTGTAAAGGAGTTTTTGTTAAGTGTCTACATTGAAATTTTCAATTAACATGATGTAGATCTACAAAATTACCAATGCCAATCTCAATATCATGTATGGGGAAAGGGAGGAAGTAGAGTGGGAGCTTGGGGGAGGTGCTCACCAAATGCAGTGTGCATATATTTCTCTATCACTCTGAACTTCATTATGATGTATGATTACAACGCACCAATAAACAATTTTAAAATAAATGTCTACATGGAAACTAATTAAAAATATGAATATTCATTAATATCCAAATATCTGCTATTATATACTTTTAAATGCTCAGTAAATCCACTATTATCTGTGAGGCTATGGAGATTCTATCTCTAGATATTATTAAGAAAACTAGAAATGGAAGTATGTTCTGTATAATAGAAGAACAAACATTTGTATTTATATCTATAAAATTGGCTTCTTGCTAAAATATACAGAGATGATTTTGTGTAAATAATAAAATAACTAAGTTTAAAATGTTATTACATTTTTTTCAAAGTACAATTTATAGTCTTTGATATACAGTTACATATGTTTGTGCAGAGTACTCCGAAGAAGCACAGGACTATGCTGGCATTTTTAGAAGTATCAGGATAGAACACTGCTGGATTAGTAGTCTTATGCTGGACACTAGACAAAGTGGGCTTTGGGTAGTGATGAGTGACAGCTTCATTGACAGAGATAAACAAGAAAATAAAAGAAAAAATGTAGTGGATGCCACAGGCTAATAAAGAGGATTATTTTGTGAGCTCACAAGGAGACAGTATTTGTACAATATTTTTGCATTAGGAATCATTTAGGGGAAGGGAGTGAAATGGATTCTAAACCTTATTCTCAGAGATCCTGGATGGAACCCAGGAATCAAGATATATAAAAAGCCTATCTTGCCAGGCGCAGTGGCAGATGCTTGTAATCTCAGTACTTAGGAGGCTGACACAGGAGGATCTCAGGTTCGTAGCCAGCCCCAGCTACTTAATGAGGCCCTCTATAACTTAGTGAGACCATGTTTCAAAATAAAGAATAAAAAATAAGGCTGGGGGTATAGCTCAGAGGTAGAATGCACATGAGTTTAATCCCCAGTACTACACACACACACACACACAGCATCTCAGACAAAACATTTTTTAATTAAAATCAACATTTTAAATTTTTTAAAACTTTATTATTTTAAATGATTTTATGAGTGCATTGTAATTATACATCATGGTAAGATTCAAAGTAATTCATTCATACATGCACATGTCACTCATTTTATGGCCATATTATCCTGAACACAGTCTCGTGAGAAAAATCTTAAACAGATCGCCCACCAATGGTCTTCTTTTAGAAACACTATCCTACTGTGTCCCAAGTAAATATTTACTTTTAAAAGAGGATAGATATATTCTGTATTAACTTAGCATTTTGAAAAAATAAATATACACTGCGTTTTTTAATAAATTATCACTAAAGTATATAAAATGGAAGACTGAATAATTGCCCAAATTTTGCTGGCCCCCACCTCCTCATAGTAATACCTATTTCATAGCTTCTTTATGGCCATGTCTTCCAAATTGTTGGATTGTCCATTTGACTTTCTTTCTTTGTTTGAACAATGCTATATGTTAGTTCTAAGCATAAGACTTAAGAATCCTTATATATTTCTATTTGTCCTTTTGTACTTATTCCGTGAATATGTAAAGATTAGCTATGAAAAATATTATAAAATTTATGTTACTAAAAGTAACAAATGTTTGTGGATCTCTTTAAATAGGTATTTTGAGGACCTTACATTCATTTCCCTAGTTGTGGGGTAAAAATATCTTCTTTATTCTGCTCAGTATTTTATGGATTAAGTTGATTCTTATATCCATGTCCACATGACTGTTGAAAGGCCAGGATCTCAAAATAACCCACCAGAGCAACAGTGCCACCTTATATAATGCACAGTCCTATAGTGCTAAGAAGAATTACACAGTTGCTAAACCTGAAATGGAATCAACAAGGCATGTCTGGTCTATATCAGCAGAACTATTGAACAAATCCATGGGTTCATGAGAATAAATGCTTGCCATTTTAAAATTCTAAGCTTTGGGGAAATAGATAACATAATTTTATTGTAGGAGTAGTTGGTTTACATTTACCTGACCCCATGAGTTTTAGTAAAGTTTTTATTACAATAATTCTGAATATCAAAACAGCCCCCCCATCCTGCACTCTCATAATCATCCATATCCTAAAGATTTATAAGAATAGGAAAAAAGTTTTCTAACTGTCATTTTTGGATTAGCTGGTGACTTTGCTTCAGGCCATAGGGATGTTTCTACCTGTATGTCAATCTGAGATTAGGAGGTCTTCTTCTCCTGGCAGATGATAAGAGGACAATAAGGATGCCAGACAGGAAAGCGATTTAGTACATCACTCAAATCATGTTTTCCACATTCCATTTGCCAAGAAATTCAGGTAGCCATTTTAAAAGCTGGGGAGGGTAGCTGAAAGTAGATTTTGCTATAATAGAGAAGTGAACAGACAGAAGAATAAATATTTGCTGAAAAATATATGGCAAATCACATCAGGCATTACCCACATACATGTCAGTATTTTGGTTGAAGTTTTAGTGTAAAGGTCAATGGAAAGAAGTTACTAGAACCCATAATCTCCAACTTCCGTTACTCACTTTCAGAAAAGGTGGCCTGAAAAATTAGTCTGTAACTTGATGGAATAGATTAACTTCTTGTAAAGTGAAAAGCTGATGAGCACAAATGGGAGATTAGAGAGTGAAGAAAGGTTTATAACTTGCAGCAAGTTAAGGAGAGAACTTGGACAAGTAGGATCATTCCTAAAGTAGTGTTTCCCTCAACAAAAAAAGCAAGACAAAATCATTGACTTTTTTTTTTTTTACCTATTCACACAGGGCACATTCATCATCACACGTGGAAGTGTGGATATTCTTAAGCATAATCAGTTCAAATTCATTCTTCTTCATACGAAGAATGCTTCTTTTTTATACTTTTGTTTGTGAATTATAGTCTCATATCACATGTTTCAAAATGACAGATGGAAATAGCCCTGGACAAAGAATCTATTATGATCAAAGCCAATTCATAGGAGGGACTCTATATGATGAAGGAGAAACCTTAAATGAGCAAAGAAGGTGACCTATCTGAAGGTGATGCGAGGGAGGGGAAGGGGAAACACCTTAATGCACATGATGTACATTCACAAACATATCAAAGTCAATCAGTAAAATGAACATGAGAAGGGGGGAGGAGGGAAATGTGGTGGGAATTGGGGAAGAGTTAACTGAGATCTGTGTGCATGTATGCCTCTACCAGTGTGTACCTCACAAAGATGTATGATTACAACGCACCAATAAAATAAAATACCTCACTTTTTGGTCACCCAAAAGGACAGGGTGTATGTCTGGACATATTTTGCTCTCAGAGTTTAATTCAACATAGCTCTATAACTTTCCCAGAGAAGTTTCAGGGTGGCAGATGAGATGTACACAAAGCCTGGAGCTCTATTAGAAAATTGACCAAAATAATTTTTCCTTATCCTTTCTGAGGTTTCTAAGACGTGAAAATATGGTGAAATAGTCCACAAAAAATATCTTAACCCCATAGAAATGGAACTCACTGGAACAGAGGTACACAATATGCCAGATAGAGAATTCAGAATTTTTATATTCAATATGATCAGATAAAACATTCAGGATATAAAGAACTATGTCAATAAGGAATAACAAAAAAAGCTTAATTAACTGAAAGAGTTAATAAATGATTCTATTGAAGCTATCACTGATATATGAGATCACATGGAAAACAGGATATTAGCCTTAGAAGATAGAACATTCAAAACTAAAAAAAAAAAAATGCCAGGAATTTAGCAAAATAACAAAATAGCAAGATGAAAACATTTAGGAACTATGTGATATATCAAATGATCAAACATAAAAGTTGGAATTGAAGATGTAATAGAGGGCCAGACAAAAGGAATTAAGAATGTGTTCTGAGAAAATTATTCAAACATGGATTAAAGATGAAGACATCCATGTACAGGAAAAATTCATAACCCCAATCAAACAAGACCAAAGAATATCATCGCTACACCATATTATAATCAAAATGTCCATCACTGAGGCTAAGAAGAGAATGTTCAGAGTCAAGAGCAAGAAGCAAGCTGATATTCAGAGATAAATGAGAAGAATTACTCTAGATATCTCATTCTAAGATGTGAAAGAAAAGAAAGGGTGGAATAATGCACTTAAAGCCCTTAGAGAAAACAGCTTCCAACCAAAACTGCAATATCCAGCAATGCTATCTTTCAAAATTGGTGGATAAATTTAAAAAAAAAAACTTTCCAATATAAGAATCTAAAATAATTCATGATCAAACTGGCACTTGAGAAAAAATTCAAAGAAATTAATTACAAAACCAACTTCCTCACAAGGGCAACTGAGAGAAACACCTAATTTCAGGGACTGTAAAATTAAAATCAAACCTGCCATAAAAGCAGCTTCTTTACAAAAAAGAAAAGAAAAGAAAAAAAAGGAGTGAAAAAGTTAAAAACTAAATATCAAAAATGGAAATACAACTGAACATAACCTACATAGTAGACCAGGGAACAGCAAAGGACCTCACGTGGTGCTGCACCGCACCATTAACCCACCCACACAGTGCCAGGATTACTAACACATGGTGGCATCTAAAGACCTCCTGCAAACTCAGAGACCAGATATGAAGCAAGTGACCACAGAACTCCACTTCCTAATCAGCAGTATATTCTCACACAATCTACAGAGACCCAGTGCCTGAACAGCTCAAACTTGAGGCAATGACATCTCAGCTCATCTCTCCCTCCAGTGCCAGAGCAGCACTCAATTTTAAGTTAACAGTGCAGGTGCTAGAGCCCCTGTGGCAAATGATCGATTTGGTGCCCCACCCTTGTAGTAGTTGAATAGGAGCAGAAGTGTGCGAGGGGCCCAGAGCCCAGAGAGCACAGAGACATTTCAGGACCCCAGGTGAGTTCCCCTGGATTAGACTGGACACCTGCTGCCTGGATAGGCAGAGAGAGAGAGAGAGAGAGAGAGAGAGAGAGAGAGAGAGAGAGAGAGAGAGGCAGATCCTGGGGAAAGCATGGAGCCCTGGACTTAAACTGGGTCCAGACCCAGGGACACCTGCCACCTATGTAGACAGAGAGTGGCACAGGGACAGGCCCTGTGGAGAACTGAGTCTTAAGCTTGCAGCAGGAGAGGCATCAACAGAATTCTTTTCCTGCACTGATAGAGACAACAGGTCAGGGTTCTAATCAGTGCAGGGGACCCACAAGAGGGACCAATAAAAGGACACCATAACTAAAGGTTTGTTTGTTTGTTTTTTCTCCTCTTAATCTGTTTTTGTTTTGTATTGCATTGTTATATTTATTTTTTATTTGTTTGATTGGAAGGTTGGTGATTTTGTTATTTTTTGTTTGTCTACTCTTTTCCTCATCCCTTTTACAAACTGCCCCCTTTCTATCTATATTCTTCTCTTCAACACTTTTTTATTTATCTTTTTCTATTTTCTCTCCATCTTATATCATGTCCATTTCCTATCACTACATATAAATAGTCTACATTGACTAATAGAATCCCCCCACATAAACATTATCTCTAATCGCTACCGTATAGTACCTTATTGCACTCAAACTCTCATTCTAGTTGATCATATATTCTACTTTACCTTATTCTTGCACCCATCACTGCAGCTTCAACCTCACCTAACCTTCAACATCGAAGACAATAAAACCTGCCTTTGTATATACTAGCAGACATCTATAAATCCCTACTGCTGAGATTGGACCAGAGAAGTTAGCTACAAGAAAGGATGGCCAGACACCAAGGATAACCTTACCTCAACTGATAGAAGAAATAGTTCAACACCTCCCACATTGAGGCTTAAAAAGGCAGAAGGCACAAGCTGTTCTGCTCTTGTCTCTAAGATGAATCCCTATAACAGAAGAGACAAATAGGACCCCCAGACTTCAGCACCAGAAACCCACCAAGGTCACCATTGGAGCAAGAAGAAAGAGCTCCATAGTAACCACAACACAGTATGAGGAAATATTCACATAGAGAAAATAGAAGCAAGACACCTATAGAATGAGAGAAAGCTAGCAAAAGCAACAAAGATATAAACCTAAGAATATTGAAATCATGTGAAAGAAAAATAGAAAGGAAACAATGAGCATCCACAACCCTACAATAACAGAACTCATCAACACGGAATTGCAGAGATTACCAGAACAATTCAGATCTTTAATAGTAGAAATGGTAAAGCATTTCCAAAAAGAATTCAGAGAGAACTTGAAATAAATAAAGGAACAAATAAACAAAGAATCTGACACCCTAAACAGGATAAAAAAGGAGTGAAGGAAGTGAAGAATATAAAAAATACAGTAATTGAAGTGAAGGCATCAATACAAACTATAAACAGTAGATTAGACCACATGGAAAATAGAATCTCACTCTTAGAAGATGACCAATCCAAAAATGAACAGATACTATATAATTTAGAAAAAAAATCAACAACAGGAATTGGACATTGATGAGATCTGGGCCAATTTTAAAAGAGGTAATCTAAGAATAATAGGTATAGAAGAGTGATTAGAAGATGAAACCAATGGAATAAACCATTTCTTCAAAGTTTTACTATAAAAAATCTCCAAATATAAAAAATGAAGTCAACATACAGGCACAGGAAAGATATTGAACCCCCTCTATACAAGATCAAAGAAAAGATTTACCGCACTACATGATAATCATAATAATATAGAGGCCAAATAGATAATCTTAAAGGCAAGAAAAATAAAAAAGACCAAGTAAAATTTAGAGGCAAACAAATGAAAATCACTCCAGACCTCTCAAAACAAGTCATGAAAGCCAGGAGGGCCTGGAGCAACATATTCCAAACTCTAAAAGACAACAAGTTGCAACCAAGATTCTCCTACACAGTAAAACTATCTCTAAAAATCAACAGGGAAATAAAAACCTTCCATGACAAACAGAAGCTGAAATAATTTATGTATTTCAAACCAGCACTAGAGAAAATATTCAAAGAGCTGAACTACAAAGAAGAACTAACAAATGTCAGAACCAGAGAAAAAATAATTTCAGCAAGCAAACAACTAAGCAAAGAACAAACATTACCTCAAACAAAAGTTAAAGTGCAAATATGAGGAATTAAAATCATCTCTCAATAATTTCATTGGATATAAATGACCTCAACTCCCCAACAAAAGACACAAGGTGGCAAAATGGATTAAAAATCAGAATCCAACTATAAGCTGCCTGCAAGAAACACACCTTACAAGCAGATTCTCACAACCTAAAGGTGAAAGGTTGGAGCAAGACAATAAATGCCAATGGAACACAAACACAAGCAGGAATAGCAATTATGATATCAGAGAAATTAGACTTCAAGACTAAGCTTATAAGAAGAGACAAGCAGGTCATTTTTTTTTATACTGGTAAAAGGAAAAATTCAGCTAGAGAAAATAACAATAGTTAACATTTATGCCCCAAACATCAGTGCAGCCACTTTCATTAAACAAATTCTACATGATATGACCTCACACACAGATCCCAATACAAAAATATTGGGAGAGTTCAGTACTCCTCTCACATTACTAGACCGATCTTCTACACAAAAGTTCAGTAAAGATGACTCAGAACTAAAGAACACCATAAACCAAATGGATCTATTAGACACACACAGAATATTTCAACCAACAATAGCTGAATTCACATTTTTCTTAGTTGCCATGGAATCTTTTCCAAAATTGACCACATCCTGGGACACAAAGCAAGCACTAGCAAATTAAAAAAAAATGTAACATAATCCCCTGCATATTTTCAGGCCACAATGGAATTAAACTTGAAATAAACTATAAGAAGACCCAAAGCAACCACATAAACACATGAAGACTTAACACCACACTGCTGAATGAGGAATGGGTCATATAAGAAGTAAGAGGAGAAATTTTAAAAATTCTAGAAACAAATAAAAAGAGAGACACAACATATCAAAACCTCTGGGAAACCTTAAAGGCAGTACTAAGAGGGAAATTCATAGCACTGAGTGCCCACATAAAAAGACCAGAAACTCATCAAATAAATAACATAATGACACAGCTCAAAGCCCTTGAAAAACAGGACTATTCTAACCCCAAAGCCAGTAAAAAGCAGGAAATTACTAAGATCAGAACAGAAATTAATGAAGTACTGAATAAAAAAAATACAGAAAATCAACTAAACCAAAAGCTGTTTTATTGAAAAAATAAAGAAGACAGATAAATCACTAGCTAATCTAACCAAAAGAAAGATAGAATCAACACATATTACCAAAATAAGAGATGAAAAAGGTGATATTATCACTGACAATATGGAAATCGAGAGGAAAATACTTTGAAAAACTATACTCCAACAAAAGGGAAAATCCAGAAGAAACTGACAAATTTCTAGACACAAACAACCTTCCTGAATTGAATCAAGAAGATACAGAAAACTTAAACCAACCAATAGCAAACAAAGAGATAGAAGCAGCAATAAAGAGTTTACCATCAAACAAAAGCTCAGGACCAGATGGTTTTCCAAGTGAACTTTATAAAACCTTTGTAGAAGAGCTAATCCAAACATAACTCAATATCAAGAAATGAGATTCCCATATATATGCTAGGAAGCCAACATCACATTAATACCAAAACTAAATAAAGACAGCTCAAGAAAAGAAAATTTTAGGCTTATATTATTGATTAACGTAGATGCAAAACTCCTAAAAAAGTACTAGAAATGCACACTCAAAACCACATTAAGAAAATTATACCCCATGAACAAGTCAGATTCATCCCAGGGATTCAAGACTGGTTCAACATACAAAGAGCAATCCATGTAATTCACCAAATAAACAAAACCAAAGACAGAAATCACATGATCATCTCAATAGACACTGAAAAAGCATTTGATTAAATCCAGCACCCATTCATGCCAAATGAATTCAGCAAATTGGAATAGAAGGAATGTACCTCAACATCATAAAGACAATACACAATAGGCCCACAGCCAACATCATATTAAATGGGGAAAAACTGTGAGAATCCTCACTAAAAGCAGGAACAAGATAAGGATGTCCATTATCAACACTTCTGTTCACTATAGTTCTTGAGACTCTAGCTAAAGCAATGAGAAAAGAGAAGGAAATAAACAGACTATAATTAGGTAAAGGACTAAAACTATCCCTATTTGCCGACGACATGATACTATACTTCAAAGACCCTACAAAGTTAACCAAAAAACGTATAGATCTGATCAACAAATTCAGCAAAGTGTCTGGATATAAAATCAATCTTAAAAAATCGGAAGCTTCCTATATGCCAATGATAAATCCATTGAAAAAGAAGTCCAGAAAAAAATTCTGCTCATGATATCTCCCTTAAAATTAAAATACTTAGGAATTAACATAACCAAGGCAGAAAAGACCCCTACAAGGAAAATTATAAAGCATTGAAAAAAGAAATTGAAGAAGACTTTATAAGATGGAAAGATCTTCCATGCTCTTGGGTAGGTGGAATAAATATAAAAATTGCCAATCTCCCAAAAGTGATATACAGATTCAATGTGATACCCATTAAATTACCAAGGTCATTCCTCATAGGCATAGAAAAAGTCTTTAAACTTATTTGGAACATCAAAAAGCCCAGAATATCCAAAGTAGTTCTCACCATCAAGAACCATGCAGGGGGCATCACAACCCTGACCTCAAACTGTACTACAAAGCCATGGTAATAAAAGCATCATGATATTGGCACAAAAGCCAATTGATTTTTGACAATAAACCAAAAATGTACACTTGAAAAAAAGAGCCTCTTTAACAAATGATCCTGGCAAAACTGGTTAACCATATGCAGAAAAATGGAAATAAACCCCCTTTCTCACTCTGAACATGAATCAATTCAAGATAGATCACAGACCTTGAAGTCAGGCCAGAGAATTTGAAGCTACTTGAAGAGGGCATAGGTTCAACCCTTAAACACATAGGCACAGGTAAAAAATTTCTCACCGAGATTTACAAAGACACATGTAATTCAAAGGAAGATCAATAAGGGTGATTGCATTAAATCGAAGAGCTTCTATGCAGCAAAGGAAACTATCAAAGAATCTCAACAGAGTGCAATCAGAATGGGAGAAGTATTTTGCCAACTATTCCTCCAAAGGAGGACTAATATCTAGAATATACAAAGAACTCAAGAAACTCGCTGATAAAAAAAATAATCCAACCAAAAAATGGGCAAGTGAATTAAATAGACGCTTCACAAAAGAAAAAAATACAAACGGCCAATAAAAGTATGAATGTTCAACATCATTAGCAATCAGAGAGATACAAACCAAAACTACCCTGCGATTTCACCTAATCACAATTAGAAGGCAATCATTAAAAAAAAAAAAAAACATCAAATACTGGCAAGGATTTGGAGAAGTGGGAACTCAAATATATTGTTGGTGGTATTTTAAATTAGTGCATCCATTTTGGAGAACAGTATGAAAGATCCTTAGACAAATGGGAATGAACCTTTCATATATTCAGCAATACCACTTCTGAGTATCTACCCAAAAGAATGGAAACCAAACTATTAGACCAATGCATGTGTATCTATATTTATAGCCACACAATTCACAATTGCCAAACTATGGATCTAACCAAGATGTCCATCAACAGATGAATGGATTATAAAATTATGGGATATGTACACAGTGGAATTTTACTCAGCCATAAAGAAAAACAAAACCATGTCATTTGCAGGAATATGGATGGAACTGGAAAATATGTTAAGTGAGATTTGTCAATCACAAAAAGCAAAAAAATGGATACTCTCCCTACTATGCGGAAACTAGGGAGAAAGTGGGTTATAGGAGGAACTCTAGATGAAGAAGGAGAAATCTTAGATGATCAAAGAAGGTGACCTAACTGAAGGTGATGGGAGGGGGGAGAGGGAAACAACCTAATGCATATGATGTACATTCACAAACAAATCAAAGTTGATCACTAAGCTGAACATGAGAAGGAGGAGGGGGCAATGGGGTGGGAAATGGGGAAGGGTTAAATGAGTGTTGTGTGCATGTATGCCTGTACAGCTTGTATCACATTACGATGTATGATTACAATACACTAATAAAATTCTCAACACAATATTAGCAATTTGCATTAAAAATTACATGAAGAAAATATTTCATCATGGTCAACCAGGCTTCATCCCAGCCATGCAAGGCTGATTTAACATACACAAATCAATAAATATAATTTACCACATTAATAGAGGTAATGACAAAAAAATTACATGATCATACAATAGATACTGTAAAAACATTTGACAGAATCCAACATCTTTTCATGGTAAAACACTGAAGAAATAAGGAATAAAAGAGATCTACCTTAACTTCATAAAGATTACATATGATAAACTCAAAACCAGAATTATTATGAATGGAGAAAAACTGACAGAATTTCCCTTAACATCAGGAACCAGACAGGATGCCCACTGACACCACTCCTATTCAAAATAGTACTGGAAACTCTAGACCCAGGAATAAGACAGAAAAAGGAATCAAAGTAATTCGAATAGAGAAAGAAAAATTGAAACTCTCTTCGTTTGCTGATGACATAATACTTTACTTAGAAGATCCAAAAAAACTCAACCAAAAGTCTTCTAGAGCTAATAAATAGTTCCAGCAAAGTCACAGGGTATACATTTTTCTGTTTAACCTTTTCTGAAACAAAAAAACAAGTTTACAGTCCTGCTTACAGTGATATAAAGGTGCCGCATATACTTTCTTGTAAGCTTAGGCACTTGTTCCTGAAGGTAGCAGCTGAGTATCTAACACATAGTGCTCCTGTTCTTTGAATTCTTATTTTCAAAAGAGGCACCATGCCAAGAACCAAATTCTGGGTAGTTTTTAACCTAGTTATTATCAGTAATGTGTTTTCCTCTGGGAATTCCACTAAAAATTAAAACCCTTCCATAATAAGAATAATACTTCCTTCTTTGTTACTAACTAACCTGGTTTGTCTTTCCTGTCTTTGTTGTGTTTATTTTTTAAAGTGGAAACAATACAAACTTATCTTAATCCCCTATTTTAATTTTACGATGCAGTACTTTATTTTGAAACTATAAATGTACATGCCTATCAGATTTTGTTGACCACTAAATTCTTTAAAGGCAGAGAAAATACAATGTTCATCTTTGGACTCCCAACATCTGGCTAGTGAATGCTGTTTGGTATCCACTGTGTGTGAGGAGCAGGCAGAATTAGGAGCGCTTACTCCTGACACACAGGCATGCTCCTCTTAGAGTAAAAAACAACTACATTAATAAAGTTATTCCATAACATTTAGAAAGTAAAATAATCAGTTTTATCCAGATGCCACATTTGGTGTCTGGATATAGTATGTGATTTTTTAAATGTCAATAGGTCATTTGTTCAATGATAACCAATGTATTCGTTTTTATAATTATCAACCTAATTAATTCAAATGTGTATATTATTGAGACTTAGTGAAATAATTTTCTTTTCCATGTCAGCCTCTGGAACTCAAGTCGTTGCAATGGAGGTACTTAGATTGTATAGACCCCTTACCTGTACTGAATTCCAGATTTTCCTTTTTGGCCACATCTATTTTTGTCTATCTTCTGTTTGTTCCACCTGTGATTTTTAAACAGGTGTGACTGGGGAAAGAGGAGCATCTTTTCTCCCAGGTTGTTTAGCAACTTCTGGATACATCTTTGTTTTTTCTAACTGGAAGTCGATGTGGGGGCTTGCTACCGAAATCCAATGGGGAGTGACCAAGGATATTACTAAACACCCTGTAATCCCCACAGAATATCTGGCTCAAAATATCAATAGCACAGAGTTTAAGAAACCCTGTTGCAGCTGCAGTAATGTCTCTGATATTCTCATATTAAGATATAAGTTCAGAATGCTATATCACTTGGTCTTTTTATTAAAACTTCTCTCTTTCTGGAAAATTCATTTAATGTTAGATATACCCTGCATTTTATTCAGGTATCACTCTAATACCACCTCAGGAGAACTTTTTCTGACCAGCCCATTGGTCTGCTCCCCAAGTGCTATCAGTAAGGCGAACTTTGTTTACTGCATTAATATACAAACTGTCCACTAGAATGTAAGCCACATTACAGCAGGTTTTCAGTCACTACAATATTCCTTATACTTGGAATATAGAATAGTGAGTGTAACATATTAGACTCTAATAAAGTGGTGAGTTAATTAATAAAGGTTAAATGGATTTCTTACTCAAAGTCAACTCATCCTATCCTATTTTTCTCTCTATATAATAATGCCAAACTGTCATACTGTAGGGATTTTCTCTCCTTCCTTTGTCTCATAGTAGTTTTTATTTATATATGTTCTTTGGAATCTGAAAATGTTGGCACTTACATTTTCACATAAAAATTTCAGTTTGTGTTTGGAACTTTAGCTATATAGCAGGGAATGGCAACCACAAACCACTTGTCCCGTGTAGCTTAATAGTCTGCTGCTTCATAAAGTATTCGTAAAATTTCATTGAATTATCAAAGTCATTTCCTGCATTAGATATTATTTCCCTGGTTGACTAACCTTAATTTTTATGGCAACGTATACTTTTTAAGTAGGATTATAACAATAATTTCTGAAAAATCACAAGCTGTAACAATCTTGGCTATAAATACTAAGTTAAAATTATCAAATATACCCTCTGTATATTAAGGAAAAATGACTCAGACTCATCTCTTAGAAAGACAGTTAAATTATATGGGCCATGAAAAAATTTGCTCTCTCTTTCTTCAGACATATTTTGGTTTGATCTATATGACTTAAGAATCTAGAGTTCCACATTAATTCATTAGTGAATAAATGCTATAATTAATAATACAGAAATCAAATGGGCAGGTTAGTCATTACCTTAAGATAAAAAATAGCCTGTAATGCTGAAATATGTGGGTCCTAATAGGGAAAAAAAATGAGTTTCAAATCCTGGTTTTGGTGATATGGGCAAATTTTATTCTATGATGAATTAGATAATAATGCTAGTATTTTTTCTCCCTATATCCTTCATATGTGTGTGTATGTATTATATGTTCCTGTGTATTTGTGTATGTGTAGAGCTATACATGCATAATAATAAATACATATTATATCTTCACCTTTACTCTTTTGATGGTTTGCTTTGTAGAGAAGAACATTCTAATTTTGAGAAAGTCGAATTCACTCATTTTTTAATGCTTTGTACATGTGTATATTTCATTAGGATAGCTTTGCCTACCCATGGCCATAAGAATTTTATCCTGTATTTTCCACTAGAACCCTTATACTTTTAGATGTTACATTTTAATCTATGATACAGTTTATTTTTATAATGATGTGACAAAGGTGTTAATATTCATTTTTTCTCCTTAATGGTCATTCAGTTGTTCCCACTTGAAATTTCTTGCAGACTTGATAGAAAAAAAATCAGTTGACTACAAATGTATAAGTCTAATTCTTTGTTCTCTGTAATGTTTATTTGCTTCATATATCTAACTTCACACCACAATACACATGGCTTGTTAAGCTTATATAGTAAGGCTTAAAATAATTTAACATAAATCCTGTAAACTGTGTTCACATAAAATTTTAAAATTCAAATTTTACAATATTGATTTTTATCTAGATATTCATTTTTTTCTTTCAAAATATTGTACCTTTCAATCCAAAACACAATAAATCCTACATTTATTTGTCTTTATGTATTCATATCAGTAATTATTTTCAGTTTTACATGGAAAGCTCATACATGTTTTTATAAAGTAATTATTTTAATTCTTATGTGACAATAAATTGTGTAATTTTATTCGATTTCAGTAGTTTGTTGTAAATTTATAGAAATAAAATTAATTCCTTTAGTAATATTTATTTTGTAACCTTGTTAAACTTACTATTGGATGTAGTTGTTTTTCTGATTTCTTAGAATGTTTCATGAAGTTTATATTACTGAATTTTAATGTTCCTTTATAAGCATTTATTTCCATAATTTTTGTATAAAGAATTGGTTTAGATGTACACTATAAATTTTGATATGTTGTATTTTCATTTTCATTCAGTTAAAATGATTTCTTAACTTTTCCTGAGGCTTCTTCTTTGACCCATCATTTATGTTGCAAAAAAGTATTAATATAGCAGGCCCGAGAGGAAAAAAAAAAAAAAAAAGCTTGTTTGCAAGATTTTAGAAAAGCTTGCTTGCGAGATTAAACTTGGTGGTGTTTAACAAGGTAGATTTTGTGGAGAGAAGGTTCCTACTATTTTCTAACTGATGAAAGGGGCTCACTCCATATATTTTGTGATTTATCATGTGTCTTTCTGGCATTCATTTTTATTTTATTCAATTCATTTATTTTTTATTGGTGCATTCTAATAATACATGATAGTGATATTTATAGTGATACATTCATATATGCAAATAACATTATTTGGTCTGTTTCCTTCTCCATATCTCTCTTTTCCCTCTCCTATCCCGTTCGTCTACTGGTATCTCTCCTAATTTTCATGTAATGCCTTTTCTTTCCTTTTCCTCTCTAGTTTTTGGATTTGAGAAAAAGTTGTGGCTCTTGAATTTCTGAGTCTGGCTCATATCTCTTAGCACAATATTCTCTAGTTAAGCTCATTTTGTTGAGAGGGAACACCCTTTCCACAGAAATCTACTTTGCTAGACACCAGCCAACTTTAATATTGCAAGCAAGCTTTTCTTTTGTTCTTTTTTATGGTTGAAAATGGAATGGTAAAATTCCACTGTGTGTATATACCACATTTTTTTTCATACATCCATCTCTTGACAGTCGCCTACGTTGGTCACATAATGTGGATACTGTGCGTCCTGTTGCTATAAACGTGGATATGCATGAACTCAATAGTATTCTCATTTTGTAATTTTTTTTGATAGATGCTGAGGAGTATGGTGGTTTCATGTTTTAGTTTAATTAAACATTTTTATATATGGTTTTATTCAATTGTATTTCCACTGCTGACTTTTCATTGTAACCTCATTTAAAAATTTTAATAGTTGAGTATGGTGGTATATGCCTGTAATTCCAGTACTTGGGAGATTTTACAGGAGGACTACAGACTTGAGGCCAACCTCAGCAATATACAGAGACCCTTAGCAACCTAATGAGATCATGTTTCAAAACAAAACAAAACAAAACAAAGTAAAAAGGGTTAAGGGTGTACTTCAGTGATAGAGGGCTCCTGGGTTCAATCCTCAGGAAAACACACACACACAAACACACACAGAGTGATGCAGTTGCTTGAGGGTTTGAAATATACAACTGAAATCTAACTTTAAGTAATATTGTATCACTATGGCATAAACAAAAATACATTTCTACTATTTTTGTGTTCTATAGTCAGTTTCTATTAGAACAAATAAAAATATCGGAAGTAATAAATTTTGTTTAACTTCATTTATTTCATCTCTTCTTGGTTCACATACCTGAGAAAAGCAATTTTCTACGAGTAATGAACTCTCCTCTTGTTTTGTCCTTTATCTCTGACTCAGACATTTCATATCTTCTAGGATTCATGACATCACAGTAGACTGACCTGTAAACTTACAACTTGGGCCAACTCTCAGAGCCTTTTTGGTTCATGAAATATCTCTGCATAGCTTTTTTCTCTCCAGTAATCTGCTTACTCCCAATTCAACCTGTTTCATTCTCCCTGAACACTGGTTACAATCTCCCCACCTCTATAAAGATAAGACCACCATTCTTTCCTTGGTTTTGCCCTATGTGCACTGTGGCCCAGAGCATGCCTGAAGTAGGAAGTGCAGAGATTGTGGGCTTATCTCTTTTTCTCCCTCACTCAGT
Source organism: Graphiurus murinus (assembly GCA_004027655.1). Taxonomy (NCBI): domain Eukaryota; kingdom Metazoa; phylum Chordata; class Mammalia; order Rodentia; family Gliridae; genus Graphiurus; species Graphiurus murinus. The sequence goes on along the minus strand of PVLC010005842.1, from coordinate 30,420 downwards.
TTCATAGACTTATGTTACCTATTGTCTTACTCTAAAAATGATTAAGTCATTGTTTTACTCTATTTTCCACAATTTTCTATTTATATTTTTTAATGCCAAGAAGAAATAGCAAGTACCAATTACTACTGAAAGTCCATATATTTTATTTTTATTAATATTATCCTATAATATTGTTAGGAAAGATGTTCTATCTCCACTTACCCATTTTAAAATTTTCATTATTTTACTTTATATACATATATATAATACATAAATATTTATATTTATAATTTTATATATAAGTATATAAATTTATATATGAATTTATATATATTATATGAAATTAAATTTATATATTAGATATATTATAAATATATTATATATTTATATATAAATGCATAAATGTGTATGTAAATATTATATATTATATAAATGTTATTTATATATTATATAACTTTTCATTATTTTACTATATATACATATTATAGTGTGTGTGTGTGTGTGTGTGTGTGTGTGTGTGTGTGTGTGCTGGGAATTGAACCCAATTGAATTGGGAATTGAACCCAGCATCCTACCTCCTAGCTACATCACCATCCCTACTTTATTTTTTTGAAATAGTGTCTTGCTAAGTTGCTAAGAAGCTTGCTAAACTGCTGAGGCTGGCCCAAACGTAGGATTCTTCTGTCTCAGGCTTCCAAGTACTGGGATTATGGGCATGTGTTACCACGCCCAGCACCTAGTATATATCCTAAACATTTGAAGATATTATAATCATTCTTTTGTATAGTTAATATTTGGTCACTCATATTTACATTTACATACTTATTCACTTTTGTTTGGGATCATTATTACTTCTTGCTTTTTTCTTTCTTTTTTTTTTGGTACTGGGGATTGAACTCAGGGGCATTCTACCTCTGAGCTATATCCCCAGCCCTATTTTTTATTCTTTACTTTGAAACAGGGTCTCACTAAATTGCAGAGTGCTTCACTAGGTAGCTGAGGCTGGCTGAGAACCTGGATCCTCTGGTCTCAGCCTCCCAAAATGCTGGGATTACAAGCGTGCGCCACCATGCCCAGCTTACTTCTTGTTTTTTTATGTTCAAACTAGAAATTCAAGAAAAAAGAAGGAAATAATGCAGGCAAGGAGGCAGGAACAGAAGGAGCAAAGAAAAAAAGGTACTTTTTTTTCTTATTTTTCTCAACATAACACATATTTTGCTTGAAAACTTGCGACTGAATTTTAAGCAAAAGAATGATGTAAGAATTTTATGACATATGTACTTTTTCTTTGTGGGAGTGGGAATAAGTCCACTACCTCTGCACTACATCCCAACTCCTATATTATTTTTTATTTTGAAACAGGACCTTGCTAAATTACTGAGGCTGGCTTCGAACCTGCAATACTCCTATCAGCTTCACAAGTACTGAGATTACAAGGATGCAACACCACCTCAGTCAACATATTTACTTTTGAGATCAAGGATATGCTAAGGACTCTGAAGTTAACCACATCATCTATGTTTATTATAGGTAGATATAAAATGTCCCCTAAAGAGTTTACTTAATGTTTAGAGCTGATGTAATTGAGTTATGAGGGTTGTAATCTCAGAAGTGTATAAATCCATTGTAATGGATTTACCTGGGTGATACCTAATAGGCCGGTAGTGGGATAGTGGTAGTGTATGGCTGGAAGTCAATCCCTGGGGGTACAGCCTTGGGGATTATGTAAAGGGTTCTTCCTCTTTCTGCTTTCTCTTGATTTGGGCCTTCCTGATATGAGGAGTACAATTCCTGTGCTCTCCCTCCTCCTCCAGCCCCATGCCCTGAGATCCAAGGTCACAGCCTCACATGGACTGAATCCAAAGCCATAAGAAAATAAATTTTCTTTCCTCTACATAATGTGGTCAGATATTTAGATTATGGCTGCAAGAATACCAATAGATGCAATGCTTTTTGTTAACCATAAATATTTATTGTAAAAAACCTTTCTTACAATTAAGTTAATAATTAGAAGGATTATTTAAAAAGCATAACTTCACTTATGTAGAATGTGTCAAATGTGGTCTTGCTAAAGGAAACAATAAAACTTAAAAACCTCTCACAGAAAGTTCCAGGTCTAAGAATATGTGTAACATAAAAATCTGTTCCTTAAATTTTGTGTTACTATGAGACTGCTCAATGTTTTTGAAGGAAAATTGGCAATTTAACTTAACATCAATGGGAGAACATTAGGGATACCAGGCAAAGCGCATCAATAGCACTTTATCAATACTATAATAAATTGAATAGAAGAAAAATCATATATACTACTCATTGCCTTGTATAATTAAGATTCTTGGCAGCATATTGATTCCTGGCAACTGATGTGATGTCATCATGCTAATCTAAAACATTTTCATAACCAGATACATTAATATAATACCTGACAATTTTATGTGAATCACACATGTAATTATAAAGAACTATTTTAATTATATCTTCTACTTAATTAATTCTTTAAACTGCGAATTTAAAACCCAGTTTGTTTTGGAAAGTCTGTCATTGAGCAGATAATTCTAAATCACAAGTGTTGGAGTCACTGGAGACTCTATTGTAAACATTCTTCTATTAGTACAAGGAAAGGAGGAAAAGTGTTTTCTTCATTACAAGGATATTTTTAGCATGGGCTCAAAAAGAAACTTAAAAACAAACAAAACCCTTTTCACTATTCTTTTGTTTTTTAGTACCTATTGTTGTCTGTAATAGAGGGGATTTCAAAATAATAATGAAATAATTGGGCACATTTTAAACAGTTTCTACAACCCATCTGTCTTTCAAAAAGAATAGTCTCATTGAATACAGACAAGAATGGCCAATTTAATATTTTCCCTAGAGCATAAATTTCCCTAGAGTATAAATTAATTGTTAAAAGTATTTTAGGTCTGTGGCAATGAGCAAATCTTTCAGGTCCACTGAGATGGCTTTTTATAATCTATTGTGTTATTAAAAGAAGCCTAGGAGATTCAAATAATTATTTTTTTCTCAATGGGCCAAGTTACTCCTGAGACTATACTGATTGACTAGTGGAATAAGACTTGCTATAACTTATTTTATGTTTTCCAGTTTTCACCAAATATCCCAGATTTAAGAATTGTGCTTAAGCACATCCCATATTTGCCTTTATACTAAAATGTGATCTTCTTATTTTTATTAAAAGTTGCATCTTTAAAAAAACATGCTGTTAATTTTGTCAGATTCTTAAGATACTTGACAAGGTAAAAATAAGAATATATGAGTATGTAGGATGACTTCTGTTGTGTTTAAATATAGATCGTCTTTGTCACATAATTAATCCCTGCTAGGTAAGCACATTTAACATTTATGTGATAAACTGGAAAGAGCTTCACAATGTGTGACCTCTTTTGATACCTTAAATAATATCCACCATTGTTTTAGCATGTCAAGACAAAGAAAGCACAATCCTAAATCCATATTTTATACCTGACTTGGCATATTCTTGAAAGGCTATAAACCTTGTACATAAACCAGATAACTTCCAGGAATGTACATAAATGAACCAGACTACTTGGTTAAATTTCTCAAACTACCTTGAGACAAATATGTTATATCATTATCTATTGGAATATTATGCATTCATAGTGTAAAGCACAAAGATTAATTTTAAGTGAGTCAAGTAAAGAAATTAAATTTCAAACTATGATTTAATGTTAAATGGTTAATTATATATTGAGGCTGAAATCTCAGTTTGATTTCTGTAATGACTATCACTCATAGACTTTGGGTATATTCCTGGAATACTTTAGGCAAAAAATCTAAGTGTGAATTTCATATATTTTTCTGGTGCTTGTAGGTGTGAATTTTAGAAAAAGATTATTTGAATAAAACTCAAATTAACTAGATGGAAATTTGTGAAGACTGGTCTTATAAGTTTGTACTACAATGGGCAGATATTGCATATACACTTAAGTATATTCATATATTCATTCTTTTGTGTATCAGAATTTTTATATCATCACAAAGAATAGTCTCTGTCCTTTGCATTTAATTTCTTCCACTTCTTCCCAAGCATACACACACATACAAAGGCTAAGTGTTTGACTTCTATTAATATGATGGCCATTAGTTGTGTCCAATTTGTAAAAATTCTTGATCATCTCTAGATCTATAAAAGAAAGAGTGCTAACAGTCCACCAAGTCAAACTCTTTCTATGTTATTAGCATGCCTTTCCAGATGTCCCCTGTAATATTATGACTGTAAAATACTCTACTTTCTATTTGAGAATGGAAAGATATTATTCCTTACCTGAAAAGGCAATTCAAGATATCTATATATCTATATATTTATATATATATGGAATTTTAATATAAGAATGGGGAAGGAAACAGCTATAAAAATGTGCACATACTAATGTATCACTATGAATCTCACTGTCATGTACAAATGCAATGCACTAATAAAATATTTTTAAAAGAATGGGGGGCCTGTTCCTATGATGATGATATATTTTCCTTCAGCACACTAAAATTCAAATTTTTTAAAGTTGGGGGCAAAAATGTTTATTTTATGTTTAATAAAAAATATCAAATAATAAAATTCTTAGTTGCAGTTTTGGTGTTTTGTTAAAATATCCTTTTGCATTGTTTAACTTAATCATTCTCCCATTGGGAGATGGAGGAAAGTCCCTATTGTGTTTGTTCTGAGATCAATGTAAATAGCTACTTATCTGAAGCAGGAAAAGTTTTCTTTTCAAAAAAAGAAATGTAGAGCCTAGGGTGGTGGTGCACACCTGTAGTCCCAGTGCTTGGGAGGCTGAGACAGGAGGATCACAGGTTTGAACTAAGCCTCAGCAACATAGGGAGACCCTTTACAATTTAGACCCAGTTTAAAATAAATAAATAAATAAATAATAAATAAATAAATAAATAAATATGTAAATAAATAATAGAGTTGAGGGTATAGGTCAGAGGTAGAATGGTTCTGAATTCAATCCTCAGTATCCTTCCCCCAACACACACACACAAACACACACACACACACACACACACACACACACACACACACCCCAAATATAGGAATGATGAATGTTTTCTTAAATATTTTTGCAGGCTTCAAGAAAAAAAATGGCATTATAGAAATCCAGGAATCAGAGAACATTTAAAGAGTTAACTTTTCCCCCTAAATGGTCAACTTTTAAATAGGTCTTAGGATTTTGTAAACCACTTAGGAATTCTATATTTCCTTATTTGTCAGAGTTATTCTTGTTATGAGGGACAGAGGAAGGGGAAGAATTATGTATAAAGTGTGATTCAGAAATATCAGCGGAAATGAGATAGGACATGCAAGTTCTTATTCCTTTGAATAGTTTAGTTCATTCTGAGTGATTTCTATTAGACTTTGTTCAAAGGGTAATAAATATACAGAATAAGGAGGAACATACGGCAATTGAAGCAAATGGTATAAATAAGTTTTAAGAGGAATTAGACGTTTTTATTGCAAGAGAATGTTACACTGAAAATGGATTAAAAGAATGGGACTAAGGGAAGCAGGTGAAGCTGATTTATTATATAGGGATAGAAGCATGGGACAAGTGGCCATTTTCTACCCAGTAGTTTCTTATGTCTTTCTGGAAAAACCTGCATTTTACGATAATTATGTACAGTCATGGAAATGGTAACAGCTGCATTTTGGCAACTTGGCATGTAAATTACTAACTCTATTCAGGTCATGTAAGCAGAAATTGATGAGATATTTGGGAGAAAAGAACTGTCAACAGCTTCTAGTTGGAAGATCTAATCAGCATTGTGAAAGTTAATGAAAGTATGAAGACCTAGCACTGGATGAAATGGTTCAAGGGTTTTCAATTCAAAGGAAACTAGGATTTTACATGATATTCATAAAGCAGCACAGAGGATATACATCCATGGGGAATATGACATTGTTAGATCTCCTGATGTCTCAAATCAATTATTATATATATTGTTAAGTTTCATTTACTGGGTCTAGAATAATTTCAAATGGAAACAGCTGCAAATGGTATATAATTGGGTCAGAATGTTTTGTTGTTAGGATTCTCAGTTGCTTGTATTGGCTTATGAAAAGGTCATTATGAGAAAAGGGATCTGAATAGCAAAGAGATTCCAGCTGGTTAGCTATTATTTTAATTATGCAATGGAATCAGCTATTTCCCTGCCAATATCTGAAGTTACTTATGGGAAAGTTATTCAAAGACACTGTGAAGACACTGTTTTTGTATTGCTTTCATTGTAGGCCACATATCTATATTTATTGAACTTGCTATGTGTTTAAAATATTCTGTTAAATAATATTCATACACGCATTTTCTCAACAATACTTATTGTGGACTGTGTTGTATCTGGTACTACATATTATATATTTAAGCAATTCACAGCCTAATTTAGGAACTAAAATGTATAGTAACTATAAAGTACAATATAAATTCCTATGAGCATATAATTCTATTTAGATTCTGCACATTACTTAAAAGCTCAGGATATTACAATCCTAAAAAAAAAAATTCTGTCATCTTTTCTGTTTTTCTCAGCTATAATACAGAAGGTTGAATTTTCTCCTAATATTCAGAAAGAAAACAGATGAATAATTAAACAAAACTCAAGCTTTCCCTTAACATATTTTACCTAGCTTTGGGGTGTTGCTTTGTGAATTTCATTAAATTTACAAATTAAAAATAACTTGGTTGCATGCACCAGCAATTAAAGTTGAAGCTTTCCTAAGGAATGAAATTAAGAATAGAAATAGAAATTGCTGTATTTTAAGTCAATTCAGTAAACAGTTCATTGGCAGGAAAGGCTAGACTCTGGCATATAAAATTTAAGTGACAATTGCTTTGGGAATGGTGGGCAGAGCAGAAGGTGCCATTGATCCTTGCAAGTGAGGCCTGAGTCCAGCATCCCTCATTATACCACAAAATTGCCTTGGATCAATTTAATGGTAGGACTTAGTAGAAACACCCAAGAATAATGAGCCTGTGTTACATAATAAGAGACATTTTCTTTCCTATTGCAGGATATTGGCTATAACACTAGCATGTAACTCCTGAACTTAGAAAAGTAAACCAGAGGCCTGTTCTCAGATATGATTTTACCTATCTTCTCTCTCTAATCCAATCAAGTGATCTCTTCATTGTCCACCCCACTTTAGTTTTTCATGGGATCTGGAATTTCACTCCCATTTTCTTCTGTGAGTCCAAGTTCCTAGAGATCTTTGTGAACTGCCTCAAGTTCAGTCTCCATGAAGCTCCAAGCATTGGGTTATTTTCTTGTCATGTCGTACTTCATTTTGACATCTAGAAATTATCATGCCTTCAGCATTCCCAGTAAAAAACATAGGTCCTGTTAAAGTAAAATCTCCTTTTCATAAAGCTTTGTATTTGTCTGTAGAAATTTGGTTTGTTTGCATAGTTCATATATGAAAATATATGTAACTAAATGTGGTAATTCTGAATAAGTGAATAATTCCTATAACATAATACATACTTTAGGAATAATATTAAAATAGTATCTATAGAATAACAACAAAAAAGGCTATTAACAGGTTCATTCATGATAATGAACAGTCAGTTATGAAGGAGAGATAAAAATTCCTGGTGCATATTAATAGATCATGAAACAGGAAGATTCAGCTTGACCTGGAAAAAAATGTATTATCAATGAAACATACAAGTGTACTCCTATTCATCCCACAAAACCTAATTCAATTACTTCTTCATCTGAAAAATTATTTTATATTGTGACCGCAACTCAAGGGATTAATCATTAGACCCATGGATTACTATTCTACTCAGTATATAGTTTTATCAAAGAATAGGATATATGTATTGAGAATATTTACATTTTTATCTATGAAATAAAACAGACTAGACTTTATTTACTTAGTACAAAAATATTCAAAATATTTAGAGTTAATATATCAAAAATGGATCTAGAAAAGCATTGCATTGCTTTTATATTTATTTATTTATTTATTTATTTATTTATTTATTTATTTATTTTGCGGTACTGGGGATTGAACTCAGGGGCATTCTACCTCCGAGCTATACCCCCAGCCCTATTTTTTTATTCTTTATTTTGAAACCGGGTCTCACTAAGTTGCGGAGTGCCTCACTAGGTAGCTGAGGCTGGCCGCGAACCCGGATCCTCCTGTTTCAGCCTCTCAAATGCTGGGATTACAAGCGTGCACCACAACGCCCAGCTTGTTTTTAATATTTTAAATATGAATATTTTCTCCCTTATATACATTATATCACATATTTTAGTATTTAAAACAATATCAGGTCCAAATACTAATGGGGAGGGATCCGAGGGGGAAACTCACCAAGTGCTGTGTGCATGTATGTCACTATTACTCCAAACTGCATTATGATGTGAGACTATAATGCACCAATGAAAATAGAAAAAAGGAAAATATTTTCACCAATGAAAATGGTGTTATGAAAAGACAATCTTTACTCTGTGTTCTCCAGAATGTAAAGGATGCATAAAAGACACTTTCAGGAAAAAAAAAATAAAACAAACAATAAAGTAAAATTATCACATAATGTTTATATGTATTTAATTTTCCCTTTTAAATTGACAAAAGTAATGTGAAGGGATTCACTACTGAATGAAACAGAGGTAGATGTGGAGACTTTATTTTTTATCTGAGCATGTGGGCATTAGTAATCTCTGAGGGGGTGGACACTAGTAAGTGCTATAGATCACAACCACTTCTATTTAATTTCTGTTGATTTAATTTTATTTTCAGAGCGGGTTCTTTGCAGACTGTTTAGAAATATATGGGTATGTGGGGGAGGAAAGAACATCACGGCTATAACATTAAACATGAGCATGAACACTCACAGAACCCACAAAACACAAAAATATGCTGAAGCAGCTGGAGTGTTCTCTTGCTGATAGCAAGTTAGAAGACAGGAGGATGAGCAAAATTGGCAGTTGGATTATACTGACAAAAGCAGCACAATTCGTGCAAAGAATTTACCGTGAGTGGGTCTGAGACTGACATGAGCAATCACATTTTACCTCCGCTGCAGGCAATGTGATAATGTGATGATTTTGAACTTAAATGACTGGATGAACCCAAAACGTTGTATGAGAGCTCCTTGAAAGACATAAAATACATACAAAAATCTACTTATGCTTTCACTTTACTAACCCCCTCCCCAGAGAAATGTGGGAAGATAGTGGTGTTTATTATGATGTACTAGTTTGGTCTAAAAGAGTTTGGTTTCATGGATGACTCCATTTGTCACAAAAAATAACAACAGAAACTCGTTTGGGTGCTTTTTAACTCATTAATATATCACGTAGAAGTAAAATTGGTATACATGTATTAAATTTATCCACTTGCATTTTCTCCTAGCAGTTGAAAAGTCTAGCTGAAAAAAATGTAATTCAAGGAACTTGACCATTTAGGGATAAATATGATTTTCAGGTTGGAATGCATTTTAATTACCTTTAGGCAGCTTAGATTTCCTATTAATCATCTCATAATTTGGACTTTGATTGGATTTATAAATATGGATTTTAATATAAGGCATGATCTGGTTCACTTAAGCTAAGAATTCTGCTGTATTTTCTAATGGAGTAATTATGGCAACATAGAAAGCATTTACTATTCAGACATCATGGAATTAGGAATAGTATCAGTGTTCTGCCAACCCTGAAGATGCATGGCTTCTTGAAACAGAAAAAAATATATAGAGAGGATATGAGAAGTTAATGTCTATATAATCTTGGTCTACTAAATCAGATAACAGAAATATAAATCAAGAAGGAGAAAACATAGGGCTGTTTAAGTTTTGTTAGTATCTATATTAAAATGTCTAAATGAAGTATAGAATTTTGAGAGACATAACTAAAAAATAAATGGATGCTAATTGTTATATTGCAACACAGAATATGAAATCAACATTGTGGACCAACATACAGAATTATATGAAAGCAAAATGCAAAATGAATTATACTACCTCATGTACTATTTATAATGGGAACATTATAAAAAATTTCAAATATTCACTAATAAAGTTATCTTATATATAGTTAAAAAGCCATGCTAATGCAATATATATAACACATTTTCAATCTAACAGTTTATTAGACAAATGATTGCTAAATACAAACAATATGAAAAACAAGTCAAGATCCTATCCTAAGTTTATTGTCTAGGACTGTAATCTGTCTATGTCTAAATATTTATAGATGATAATATATAAATAAAAAGTAATATATTATTCCATTAAATATGCATATTTTTCATGCAGCTAAAACAGAAAGGAACCCAACTATGGAAAGCAAGTAGGATTAAAACACCTTCTGGGTGTCATAAAGATATAGAACATGGCTGACTTACAGTATACTCCTAGATATATTCCATATCAAATGGTGGTACAGTCCAAGCTAACTGCTTGAAACCAGGATTTGAACTCAGAGAATGGACAAATTTGAAATTTTCAAGATATGTGTGTGTGTGTGTGTGTGTGTGTGTGTGTGTGTGTGTGTTTTACGTTTATTGTATGTTTACTTCTCTTGATCATGAACTTCTTGCTTCTTTTTTGTATCTCATTTCTCTTTATTTTGTACTCTAAATATCATATTAAAAACAGATATAATATATATCTCAAGATAATGACATGACCCTTTTATTCAGACAACATGTGTGAAGGGCAGCTCGTTCTACCTAATGTACATTTGAGTTTGGTCTAGGATTTGCTGTGGCTTGAATTAGAATACTTTCACAACTGTCTTCAAACATTTTGAAGGAAGAGTTAGAACATTCTCATATTCAGGTCTTAGAATATGAGGACTAAGACCACTAAAGTTTTTATACCCTGGATATAAATTTTGTAACCTGTATTCCAAGTTTTTTTCAGTTATTTGGGTGTTAGTTTTGCTCTTCTATTTTATCCCTGTCTTTCCCAATATTGAGATATGCCCTACCACCCTATTGCCCTGCCCCTGACTTTTCAATGGTTAAAGTAATACGTTGACCAAGGCCTGAGCTACATTTTTCTACCTTCCTGCCTGACCCCAGTTTTCAGTAAGTTGTCCTGTGGCACTGGGGGAAGGCCCTAACTGTCACAGAGGAGATGTCTCCCAGCCCTCTTGCCCCATTCTTGGAATTAACTCCATTTCCACTAAATTTGGTAGGATGGAGGGGAAGGGTGCATTGATGATTATACAAAGACTCACTCTTACCTCAGTTCATCAGGATTCAAATGGGTTGAATACAGTCACTTAAACAAGTTTTCTAAGATTTTTTTTTTGTTTCTACTTTCACCTTTTCTTCAAGAGTCTTCCTAAGTTCACTGTTCAATTAAGGATGAAAGCAGATATAGCTCTTTTTTCTCCTCTACAGGACTCCCCACTTTTGGTAGTTAAGTGTGTTTATCTTGCTTTGTATCCTAAACACTCTCATACTGTGCTGTTCATTACAGTAGCCACTAACTATTGGTGGCTATGCATATTTAAATTAGTTAAATTTCAATAACATCACAAATCACTTCCTCAGTTGCACAGTTCACATTTCTGGTGTTAAAAAGCCACATTTGACTAGGAACTATTATACTGAATATTTCCATTGTTACAGAAAGCTACATTGAACAGCAGTGTTCTGCTGGGTTTAAAACAAAGATTTTGTAGATTATCCATCTTAATGATTACTGTTAGGACGAGATCTTTTCATGACATGTTATGTCATAACTAGAATTGGATGTCCTTCCAATATCTTCTTTTTTTAAATTAATTGGTACATTGTATTCATACATCTTTGTTAGGTACAAGCTGATAAAAACACACATGCAAACATAACTCATTTAACCCCTTCCCCAATTCCCTCCCCACTCTCTCTCCCTCACTCCTTCAGAAATTCAGTTTAGTGATTGACTTTCATAATTTGTGAAAGTACATCATGTGCATTAGGGGGATCCCCTTCCCTCCCCCCCATCCATCACCTTCACTTAAGACAACTTCTTTCCTTATCTAGGGTTTCTCCTTTTTCATCTGGAGACTCTCTTATGCCCCATCTTCTCCCTAGCATCCGCATATTAGGGAGAACATATGCTTTTTTAATCTTTGTGACTGACTAATCTCACTTAACATAATGTTTTCCAGTTGCATCCATTTCCCTGCAAAGAACATGATTTTGTTCTTCTTTATGGCTGAGTAAAATTCCATTGTGTACATATCCCATAGTTTTGTAATTCATTCATCTGTCTATGGACATCTTGGCTGCTTCCATAGATTGGCAATTGTGAATTGTGCAGCTATAAACATAGATACACATGCGTCCATCTGATGGTTTGGTTTCCATACTTTTGGGTAGATACCCAGAAGTGGTATTGCTGGATCATATGGTAGGTTCATTCCCATTTGTCTAAGGCGCCTCCATACTGTTTTCCAAAGTGGTTGCACTAATTTGCAATCCCACCAACAACATATTAGGGTTCCCACTTCCCCACACCCTCACCAGCATTTGTTGTTGCTCGTGTTTTTCATGATTGCCATTCTGATTGGAGGAGGTGAAATCTCAAGGTAGTTTTGTTTGGATCTCTCTGATTGCTAATGATGTGGAACTTATTCTCATACATTTGTTGGCCATTTGTATTTCTTCTTTTCTGAAGTGTCTATTTAGATCCTTTGCCCATTTTTTGATTGGGTTATTTGTTTTCTTAGCTGTGAGTTTCTTGAGTTCTCTGTATATCCTAGATATTAGTCCTCTATCAGAAGAGTAACTGGCAAAAAATTTCTCCCACTCTCTGGGCTCTCTGTTGAGGTTCTTGATAGTTTCCTTAGCTGCACAGAAGCTCTTCAGTTTAATGCAATCCCATGTATTGATCTTCCTTTGAGTTGCTTGTGCTTTTAGGGTTTTGTTGAGAAAGTTTTTACCTATGCCTATGTGTTGAAGTGTTGGTCCTATGCCCTCTTCAAGTAGCTGCAATGTCTCTAGTCTGACTTCCAGGTCCTTGATCCACCTTGAGTTGACTCTTGTGCAGGGTGAGAAAGTGGGTTTATTTCCATTTTCCTGCATATGGTTAGCCAGTTTTGCAAACACTGTTTTTTAAAGAGGCTATCTTTTTTCCAGTGTATGTTTTTGGCTCCTTTGTCAAAAATCAGTTGACTGTAAGCAAGTGAGTCTTTTCTGAGACTTCTATTCTACTCCATTGGTTTATGTATCTGTTTTTGTGCCAATACCATGCTGTTTTTAATACTGTGGCTTTGTAGTAGACTTTGAAGTCAGGTATTGTGATACCTCCTGCATGGTTCTTGTTGCTAAGAACTACTTAGGCTATGCTGGGCTTTTTGTTTTTCCAGATGAATTTAAGGAATGATTTTTCTATGTCTGTGAGGAGTGACCTTGGTAATTTCATGGGTATTGCATTGAATCTGTAGATCAGTTTGGGGAGGATGGCCATTTTGATGATATTTATTCTGCCTATCCAAGAGCATGGAAGATCTTTCCATCTTCTATGGTCTTCATCAATTTCTTTTTTCAACTTTTTATAGTTTTCATTATAGACATCTTTTACATCTTGGTTAGGTTTATCCCTAAGTATTTTATTTTACAGACTACTACTGTGAGTGGAAATGGTTTCTGGATTTCTTTTTCAGTGGATTTATGGTTAGCATACAGGAAAGTTTCTAATTTTTTAAGATTGATTTTGTATCCAGAAACTTTGTTGAATTTGTTGATAGGTTCTATAAGTTTTTTGGTTGACTTTTTTGGGTCTTCTAAGTACAGTATCATGTCATCTGCAAAAAGGGATAGTTTTAGTTCTTCTTTCCCTATTTATATCCCTTTGCTTTCCTTCTCTTGCCTTATTGCTCTGACTAGAGTCTCAAGTACTATACTGAACAGAAGAGGTGATAATGGACATTCTTGTCTTGTTCCTGTTTTTAGTGGGAACTCTTGCAGTTTTTCTCCATTTAATATGATATTGGATGTGGGTCTATTGTATATTGCCTTTATGATGTTGAGGTAGGTTCCTTCTATTCCAATTCTCTGAAGTGCTTTTAGCATGAATGGGTGTTGGATCTTGTCAAACGCTTTTTCAGCATCAATTGAGATGATCATGTAATTTCTGTCTATGATTCTGGTTATGTGGTGAATTACATGGATTGTTTTTCATATATTGAACCAGCATTGCATCCCTGGGATGAATCTGACTTAGTCATGTGTATAATTTTCTTGATGTGGTTTTGAATGTGCATTGCTCATATTTTGTTTATCAGTCTTGCATCTAAGTTCATCAATGATATAGGCCTATAGTTTTCTTTTCTTGAGCTGTCTTTATTTAGCTTTGGTATTAATGTGATGTTGGCTTCATAGAATGTGTTTGGGAGGGTCCCGTTTCTTTCTATTTCCCAGGATAGTTTGAGGAGTATTGGGATTAGCTCTTCTATAAATGTTTTATAAAATTCACTTGGAAAACCATTTGGCCCTGGGCTTTTGTTTAATGATACACTCTTTATTGCTGTTTCTATCTCTTTGATTGCTATTGGTTGGTTTAAGTTTTCTGTATCTTTTTGACTCAATTTAGGGAGGTTATATATGTCTAGAAATTTGTCAATGTCTTCTAGATTTTTCATTTTGTTGGAGTATAGTTTTTCAAAATAGTTTCTGATGATCCTCTGTATTTCCATACTGTCGGTGGTAATATCACCTTTTTTATCTCTTATTTTGGTATTTTGGGTTGATTCTCTCTTTCTTTTGCTTAGGTTGGCCAGTGGCTTATCTATTTTGTTTATTTTTTCAAGAAATTAGCTTTTGGTTTTGTTGATTTTCTGTATTTTTTAATTCTCTACTTCATTAATCTCTGCTGTGATTTTCATAATTTACTGTTTTCTACTAGCTTTGGGGTTGGATTGTTCTTGTTTTTCAAGTGCTTTGAGCTGTGTCATTATGTTATGTATTTGGTGATTTTTCTGTTCTTCTTATGTGGGCACTCAGTGCTATAGATTTTCCTCTTAATACTGCCTTCAAAGTGTTCCAAACATTTTGATATGTTGTGTCACTGTTTTCATTGGTTTCTAGGAATTTTTGATATCTCCCTTGCTTCTTCTATGACCCAATCCTCATTCAGCAGTGTGGTTTTCAGTCTCCATGTGTTTACATGGTTACTCTGGGTCTTCTTAGAGTTGAGTTCTAATTTCACTTCATTGTGTTTTGAAAGGATACAGGGAATTATGTTACTTTTTTTTTTAATTTGTCAGTGCTCACTTTGTGGCCCAGAATGTGGTCTGTTTTGGAGAAGGTTCCATGTGAAGCTGAGAAAAATGTGAATTCAGCTGTAGTTGGGTGAAAGAATCTATATGTGGCTAATAAGTCCATATGGTTTATGGACCAAAAAGGTCTTTCCTGACCTTTTGTTTAGAAGACTGGTCTAGTGGTGTGAGAGGAGTATTGAAGTCTCCCAATATTAGTGTATTAGGATCTATGTGTGTCTTTATATCTTGCAGAGTTTGTTATATGAAAGTGGCTGCACTTATGTTTGGGCATAGATGTTGATAATTGTTATTTCCTCTTGCAGGCAGGGAGTCCACTGGTACATCTCCCACTGCAAGCTTGTTTTTCTGAGCTCTACACAGGGCCTGTCTGCATCTCTCTCTCTGCCTTCACTCGTGGTGGGAGTGCAATTTAAATGCCGGACATTATCAGGGTGCCTGGAAGTTCTCTGTGCCCTGTGTCCTGGGTCCCTCCAACAGTTCTGCTCCTATCCAATTGGTAGGAGGGCGAGTGACTGAGTCTCTCCTTTGTATAGAGGCCCCTGCACCCCGGGGGTGCAATCCGACTTACAGATCCCTGCTGCTCTAGCTCTGGTGGGAGGGGTGAGCTGGGTTTTCTCATCACAGGCTTAAGATAATTGTCCCAGGTGTTCTTGATCACTGTTGAACCTGCAGGAATATGCTGCCTGATTAGCATGTGGAGTTCCATAGTTGCTTACACTACCTCTGGTCTCTGGGGTCGCAGGAGGTCATTGGGCATTTTGGTGCTAATAGACCCTGCTCTCGGCAGCAGGCAAGATGGTGGCTAGCAAGATGGTGGCTGCCAGTTCGAGGAGCACACCACTGCTGTGCGCGCACTGGCTCCTTTGTTCTGTTCTCCCTGGTTCAGCTGCTTTTGTTGCGTTATTCAGTTTTTTGTTTTTTTCTGTTTTGCTTTTCTTTCCTTCTATCAAGAAACTGCTTTTTCAGCAGTTTTGATTGAAGCTCTGTGGAGCAGTTGATCATTGCCCCCACTCTGGAGGGAGAGGTGAGCTGTGGTGGTCCCATAGGGGCTTACACTGGTCGTCCCAAGCTTTCTGGTCACTGTGGAAGGTGTGGGGGTTCACAACCCGGTTGGGATGTGGAGTTCTGGAGTTCTTACTCCATGGCTGGTGGCTGGGTACACAGGGGTATTAGTAGACCCCTGTGTTGGGCTGCGGCTTAATGGCCACTGCAATGCTCTGTGGCTTGGGGCCACTGTCGTGTGGATGGGCTCCTTTGGTCTCCCCGGTCGGCTTTCTTGGGTCTCTTTAGTTGTAGTTCAATTTTCATTGCTTTTTTGCTTTTTTGTTGCTTTTTTTTTTTTCTGTCAGGAAGCTACTTTTATGGCAGATTTGGTTTGAGCTCACAGCGCCTGAGGAGAGGTGTTTCACTCAGATGCCATCTTGGGCTCCTCTACCCATTGTCTTTTCAATGTCTGTTTAACTAGAGTTTTCCTTTCTCGAGCAGGTAGAGCTATAGCTATATTCACTTAAATTTTTTTCTTTTTTATGATTTTATTTTTATTTTTTACATTTAACACTTTATTACAATTAAAAACAGTTTCAAATACAAACATTTGCATGTCTAGTATGTTTTTCTTGTTTAAAAACAGTTATCCCAATGGAATGGAATATGTTTTTGTTTTTCTTTGTTTTTATGCTATTGTATTATATACTGTTTTTCTAATTCTGACAAATTGTTAGCACTAGAGCTGTCTTTCAATTTCCATTCCAATTCCACACTCATTTGATCGAATCACTATTTAGTGCTTATTTTCTATAATTTTTTATATTTTGAAAGATGATATTTCTTTTATTTATTGTTTGTTTCCTTTCACAAAACTTTGAGAACCATTCTCTGGAGCTACATGTTCTTCACAATAACAAATAAAAGTGAGTACACTAAGCCTCCAAGAATGAGTAGATGTATGTTTTCTCTTATATGTGGAAGCTAGAGAGATATTGGGAAATCAGGGCAACATCAGATAGATGAGCAAAGACTTCAGAAGAGTGACTGAAGGTGATTAGGGGAGGGAAACGGGGGGGGGGGTTAAGTCGTAAGGAATGCACAGTACAAATAGTGCCATGAACATGTATAAAATTGCCAATTTCAATCTCAAAGACTTGCAGAGTGAGGGGAGGGTGGGGGAGGACCCAGTGGTGAAGGCAACAAGAGTGTGTGCATGTGCTTTTCTGACACTCTGTACCCTAATATGATATAAAATTACAATGCATCTAATTGAAAAAGTTAACACACAAATAACTGGAAAATTTTAGTTAGAAAGTTATAAAATAAGACAGGCAGAGTTGCACATTGCCTGTATTTGCAGTAGTTGGGATGTTGTAATTAGGAAGCTGAGACAGGAAAATTGCAGGTTTAAGCCCAGTGTGCAATAACTTAGTAAGACATTTTTTTTAATAAATAGGGATGATTGTGTAGCTCAAAGGTAGAATGCCACTGGGCTCAATACCTATTGCCACACACACACAAGAGAAAATTGTAAAATAATTAGAAAGTAAAATATATACTTTTATATTTATCCTAAATGTTTTATTTATCTCATATTTATTTATGTGTTCAGTGAATGATTCCCTTAAAATATATATTCAGTGCATTTTGAATGAAATCATTTATCTTTAATTTCTAACTGGTTATTTTTAAGAGAAACTTTTTAATTTCTATGTATTTATTTTATTTTCAGTCAATCTGTTAGCCTCTTCTTTTTGGTTTAATTTAAAATGTTTTGTAAAAAGTCATGTGATTAATTAATGGTAATAATGAACTGTGTCATACTTACTCCTACCACTGTTTTCTATAAAATGTCTGTTTGTATTGACTAGACATATATTTGATATTAAATATTAATGGTGATAGTGAGCATTTCCTATTTTCCTCATGTTAATTAGAAGTCATTTGGACATCACCATCAAATATGATATTGACTTGCTTTTTCATAGAGAGCCTCATTATAAACAACAAAGAGAAAATCTGGTTTATTGTACCCAAGGGTGTTCTAAAGAGTGACTTTAAATATTACCAAAAATTACTCATTTGTGCTGTAGCACGACCACTTAGAAATAGACTGGTTTAAAACAAAAACATATGCTGCTATTTCTCACCATTTTGTTTTGACTAGATCCAATTGGACTGATCTTTTGTTCCATATGTTGGCTTGGGTCACTAGTTCAGCAGGATTCAATGGGACTGTGCGGCTTTGCTAGAAGTTTCAAGGAGGCTTAGTTTACAAGTGGGAAAGTGTTTCTCCAATTGCCTTCACATGAACTTAGCATGGGCTCTTTCAGGTAATTATGGTCTCAGAATACTTTGACATTTTGCATATTGGCTGAATTCTAAGAGAGAGAAAGCAAATACATTTGGTCCTCAGAAAGTCTAAGCCCCAACTGGCAGAACATCACTACCTCTGCATCTTTTGATCAAAGCAAGTGATAAGGGAAGAAGACATGCAAGGAAGGGGAAACATTTTCAACCTTTTGATATGGGAAAACCTTAAATAAAGTTTTATCATAATCTCAGTGGAACCATGGATTCTGAAAAGTGCTTGCCTAGACAGAATGGGAGGGGGAATTAGAAAGTCTTTCAGTCAAGATTGAGTCACAATATTAGTTGATTTAATGATTCCATGTTTCAATCTATGACTTTCCAAAAGTGCGGATGAGGGACACCTTGGGTCAATAATCATACCTAGTTCTGGCCTGGAGACTGGCGCTAGGCAGAAGCAAGCTTTAAATGACTCTCATGTGAAAAATAATGGGGGAGAGGAAAAAGTAGGATAAAATTCACACATCAAGATGTACCTACAAATCATTAATATAATAGAAAAAAACAATATTAGCAGAATCATTTTAAGCTAGAAAATGCTTTTCAAATTCCAAAAAAATACAATATGTCTATAGAAAATAAGCAGCATGTGAGCCCACAATTCAGAGAAAAAAATTCCAGGTAATAAAAGTTAATAATTCTAGAAGTTAGAAAAATAAAAGTTAAATCAATAAAGGGTATCACCCACTAGACAGCAAAGAAGTGAAAGATTAATGTTACTTATGAGTAAGGATGAGGGGAAATGGCAGTTTCACATACTTCTTTGAAAGAATGTAAATTGCTAGAATGCTTTTAGAAAACAATCTGGAGGGAACTACAAAAATTAAAAACGGAAACAAAATAACTCAAAGACACAATACATATTTTTGATGTAGAAATTCCACTCCTGGGAATCAATTACATAGAAATAAAAGAACACACAGGATTGGATATATGTTCTATGGTGTTTATTGCAGCATTATGCATAGTATGCATAGGTAAAAAAACAATAACTGGAAGCATGTTGAATGCATACCAATAGGGGAATGATTGAATATATTAGATTACATAGATACCATGGAACATTGTTCTATATTAAAATGATGTATAATGCTGCACAAGTTGACTTGGAGAAATGTGTTGAGTAAGTTTAGTTTGTAACATATGACCTATGTCTTTACTAATACATTGAAAATGTGTGTCTGTATATGTCTTCATCATTGCATAAACATGGGTAAAATTATAGATGGTGATACATGGTATGTTGTCAATATAATTTAAGAAGATGCTAAGTGTCCTTCCTCTATTTTTTTCTTTTTGGTACATGGATGGAACTCAGAGACTTTCTACCTCTGAACTACCCTCCCTATGTTTTATTATTTTATTTTGAAATAAGGTCTCACCAAGTTGCAGAGGGTCTCACTAAGTTTCTTAGGCACACCGTGAACCTGCAATTCTCTTATCTTAGGGGGCATTCTCTAGTGTTCTTATTGAAATAAAATATTTTGAAAAAAAGAATATTAAGACATCTTCTTATAATAACAAAAGAAAAGCCCGGTTGTAAGTCCTTTTATTGATTTGTGTGTGTGTGTGTTTGTGTGGTGCTGGGGATCTATAGGCCTTCTACATCCAGCCTACATCCCCAGACCTATTTTATTTTTATTTGGAAACAGGTCTTGCTAAGTTGCTGAGAGCCTCACTAAGTTGCTTGAAACTTGCTATCCTTCTGTATCAGCCTCCCAAGTACTGGGATTACAAGTGTGTACCATCAAAACTGGCTGAAATAAATTATTTTTAAAAAAGAATATTAAGACACATTCTTACAGTAACAAAACATAAATGAGTAAAAATTAGCATAATAATCAAAATAGACAAATGAGCTTAGCTATTAGATAGAAGAATGCAAGTTAACACCAAAGTGCAAATGGTATAAAATTTTCCAAAAATAGTGTTAATTTTCTTATCGTTACTTATCAATGTCATTGTTTCAATCAAGTAATTAACAAAGCAAAACCATAATCACAGTGTGATATTCTTTTGTACTCTATTAGAGATGGATAAGATCATAAATTTGAAGATAAATTAATTAAAATGTACAAGCTAAAATAATATAATTATGCAGGGAAAAATTTACAATCAACCACACACATCATTAAAAGAATGCGGGAAAATAAATTAAAAGTACACATAAATAATAAATTTTCAATATTCATATAAAGGGTCCTACACATATTAAAAATCTACAAAGTATGAGAATATCTGGTACAGAATCTTTTTTTTTTTTTTTTTTTTTTTTTTTGCTGTACTGGGGATTGAACTCAGGGGTGTTCTACCTCTGAGCTATACCCCCAGCCCTAATTTTTTTTTTTTCTTTTGTGGTACTGGGGATTGAAATCAGGGGCATTCTACCTCCGAGCTATACCCCCAGCGCTATTTTTTATTCTTTATTTTGAAACTGAGTCTCACTAAGTTGCGGAGTGCCTCACTAGGTAGCTGAGGCTGGCCGTGAACCCGGATCCTCTGGTCTCAGCCTCCCAAACGCTGGGATTACAAGCGTGCGCCACCACGCCTGGCTCCCAGCCCTATATTTTATTCTTTATTTTGTAACCGAGTCTCACTAAGTTGCAGAGTGCCTCACTATGTAGCTGAGGCTGGTCTCGAACCCAGATCCTCCGGTCTCAGCCTCCCAAATTCTGAGATTACAAGCATGTGTCACCACGCCTGGCTTCTGGTACAGAATCTTAACCTGTAAATCATTAACCAGAATTATTTTGAAACTAAAAATTTAAAAACTAATATTATAGCCCTTTAATAAAATCATGATATAAAGAGAAAATTGCAATGAAATCAAATAATATTAGAAGTACTATAGTTAAAACTTACCAATGCATATAGGTTATTTATAGGGAAATTATAAACATGAAAGCATTTACTTAATTTTTTTTAAGCAGAATATACAAATGGCCAATAAAAGTATGAGGAAATGTTCTACATCATTAGCAATCAGAGAGATGCAACTCAAAACTACCTAGAGATTTCACATAACTCCAATCAGAATGGCAATCATAAAAAACACGAACAACAAATGTTGGCTAGGGTGTGGAGAAGTGGGAACCCTAATACATTGTTGGTGGGATTGCAGATTAGCGCAACCACTTTGGAAAACAGTATGATAAATCCTTAGACAAATGGGAATGAACCTATCACATGATACAGCAGTACCACTTTTGGGTATCTACCCAAAAGAATGAAAACCAAACTATCAGACCGATGCACATGTATCTATATTTATAGCTGCACAATTCACAATTGCCAAACTATGGAAACAGCCAAGATGTCCATTGACAGATGAATGGATTACAAAACTATGGGATATATACACAATGGAATTTTACTCAGCCATAAAGAAGAACAAAATCATGTTATTTGCAGGGAAATGGATGCAACTGGAAAACATTATGTTGTTAGATTAGTCAGTCACAAAGGGTAAAAAAGCATATGTTCTCCCTAATATGTGGAAGCTAGGGAGAAGATGGGGCATAAGAGGGTCTCCAGAAGAAAAAGGAGAAACCCTAGATAAGTAAAGAAGTTTACTTAACTGAAGGGGATGGACGAGGGGGGGGGGCACCCTAATGCACATGAAGTACTTTCACAAATATATCAAGGTCAATCACTAAACTGAACTTGAGAAGGAGGGAGGGCGAGGGAATGGGGTGGGAATTGGGGAAGGGGTTAAATGAGAAATGGGTGTATATATGCCTTTATCAGCTTGTACCTAACAAAGATGTATGATTACAATGCACCAATTATTATAAATGTAAAAACAATTGAAAACAACAACAAAAAGAAGATGAATGTGTAAACTGAAAATGAACTTCACATAGGAAATATTAGGACTACTGATTGAGAGCTGTTAATAGAATTTTATTTCAGGAATTAGAATATACATATATACACACATTCAAAACAAACAAAGAAAAATGTTTTTCCAGTCACCTTTTCAATCTGCCAATGTAAACAGAAAGGGTCTAATTGAAAATATCTCGGAAATGCAAAAAAAAAAAAAAAAAAAAAAAAAAAAAAAAAAAAAAAAAAAAAAAAAAAAAAAAAAAAAAAAAAAAAAAAAAAAAAAAAAAAAAAAAAAAAAAAAAAAAAAAAAAAAAAAAAAAAAAAAAAAAAAAAAAAAAAAAAAAAAAAAAAAAAGAAAAAAAAAACAGAATATAATACCAAAGGTAGGAGATAAAAGAAAATATATAAAATTGAAGAAATTAATAAGAAAGAAAAGAAAAAGGAAAGAGAAGTACAAAATTACAAAGGTGGAAAACAAAGCTAGTTTTTTGTTTGTTTGTTTTTTACAAATCTAGCTCTATCCCCTAAGTATATTAAAATAAAAACAAAAAACAAGCAAACAAGCCTGAGATGGTGATGCATGCCTGTAATCTCAGGACTTGGGAGGCTGAGACAAGAGTATTTCTGGTTTGAGATCAGTCTCAGAAACTTAGCAAGATCTCAGAATCTTAGCAAAATAAAAAGGGTTGTGAGTGTAACTTGCAGATAGAATGCATTTGTGTTCAATCCCCAGTACCATTAGAAAACAAAACAAAACCAACAAACAAAAACAATGGAGTATTCGGGGTAAAAAATAGTGTGACTACTGACACACAAAACAGCATGGATAAATTTCAAAAACATGTTGAAAAAAGAATCCAAATATAAAATAGTAAATATTTTATGACTATTTTTATTAGAATTTAATAATTGGGAAAAGAGTTCATACATAAAATGGAATTTTACTTTGTAACAAAGAACAAAATTATATCATTTACAGGAAAATGAATGGAATTAGAGAATATTATGCTTTGAGAGATCACCAAGTGTCACAAAATCAAGGGTCCTGTGTTTTCACTCCTATGTAGAAGCTAGAAAGAAAATAAGAAACAAAAGGACTTTGAATAGAAAAACCAGTAGAATAGTAAAAGGGGACTGGGGAGGTGTGGAGAGGATAAAAGATAAAGAAGAATTGATCAAAGTAGTTACCTCAGAATACTAGAGGGCAGGAAATATTGAATAAAAACTAATTGGAAGTATAAAATATTGTATATTGTTTTGGGTGATATTCATATAGGTGCATAAAATAGCAAAAATTTTAATGTGGGTAGGCTGAGGTAGGTCTTCTATAATCCCAGATGCTCTGGAGGCCATAAATGTATGCAAAATTTTGTTTATGTAAGTTTTATTAAACAGCTTTTTTTAAATTATGGCTACATAAAAAGTGTTATGGAAAATATTGCTGGTGTGATTGCTAAATTTATAAGTGGTTGTGTTCCAAAATCCATCATAAACAAAACTATAAAACAAACAACTTACTAGTAAAATAGTTGTATAAAAAAGCAAATTTTAAATGTTCAATGTAATTACTTCTCAAGGAATAATTCTAAAAAGAAATAATGCATACAATTTTTTAATATATTACAAATAACAAAGATAGTGTAAATGTAAAAAATGAGATTTTATTTAATTCATTAATTTTAATTTTTATTGTATCATAATGCTAAATGTTAAGAAAGATTTTATAAGATGTGTAATATTTTACTCTGTTGAAAGAGTTTATATTGACATAGTCTACTTAAAAAATTATTTCAGGATGTACAAAAAGAACTTTAAATATGTCAATAATTCTATTTATTACTCTATTCTCAAAACATATTCTCCAAATCCAAAATTCCTTCTAGAAAATTAAACAAAAATTTAGCAAAGTTATAAATGGAAAAATGTAAGTGTTGTGGCTCATCTCTCTTATAAAGTATTTTGTACCCGTTAAAATGAAATTATAAAAAAAATAAGACATTGTAATCTAAAATTCAGCGAAAAAGATTACAAAATTTTGGATGTATACTATCAAAAATCAAAGTATTTAAATTATGTAATAATTTCCTTTAGGAATATAGAAGTAGTCCAAGATATGGTATGATGTTGACTTGTTCTTAGGCCAAGACACCAGATTAGGGATAGGGACACTCATTTAGCTTAGAGAAATAAAGATTTATTATGAATCTATCAAGGGCAGCACACTTGACAAAATTTAAATACAACCTCTAATTCATGGAAATTGAGTTTCTAAGTTTCATAAACCTTGGAGTTGCCATGTATGGTGCGTGTGTGGAGCTGTGCCTCTGTGGGCTGTGTTCACTTTTAGACAGCCTCATCATACAATGGGAACTTTGTGTATGGAAATGTGTTCCTGTCTTAAATGCTCTCATGGAATGGTGCTTCTTTTTTAACACATTTATCTGTACTAGTAAATATGGATTTTTCTAGTTATTTAAATACTATAACATTTTTCCATTCCCAGATTATTTTATGTTATTTTGGGTCACGGTCTTTTAAAATTATTTTATGTCAGGATGCCTCACTTGGTCCTGGTAAACATTTAACTGTTTTATTTCCTGTGCTAACATGGTACTGATAAACATTAGATGCTCGATCAATATCTTACTTTGAATGAGTGTGTGTAAGTTATCTTGCATATAAGCTGGTCTTTATGGGAAAACAGTGTTAGTTCCTCTTAAAAAATGATGAGCAATGATGCAGTTCTATGAACATTATCAGACAGTCTATTTTAAAGACAGGTTATTGTCTCCATCAGATAATTGGAATCACCTTTCTTATGTGATGAATTACTATAGTAAACAAAGTCTGTCAAGGGGCTGGAGGTGTAGCTCAGTGGTTGCATCCTTGCCTAGCACACAGACTCCAGAAACACACACATACACACACACACACACACACACACACACAACTGTAAGACTTAGATTTAGTTTTATCACATCATTTAATACACCAATTATTATTTTTAAGAAAATTTATATTCTCAGGAACTTAAAGATATATTTTTTAAAAAAAACCATGCAGGGTGTTTAAGACACTTACATAATGCTTCTATGTGTCACTGAATAATTAAAAATATGTGGAACAAATTGCAAATATTTTATTCTAACAAAACTATCAAATAAGCTTAGAAATTTCTATCCTATCCACGGTGCGTAAAGGTTTATGCAGCACTCTACATTTTGCTTTGTCTAGTTTGAAAATTTTCATCAAGGAAGGAAAGATAGACCTGCTGCAGAAATTGCAATGTCTCTAATTAAAATTGCAAAATGAACGCTTCCTGACTTTTCAGGATTCATTTTTAATTTAAGACTCAATAATCTCTTCTTTGGGTATCAACCATTACAGAGGGTTAAAAAGCAGTTTACTTCATTACAATCTCTATGGAGACACTTTTGTCATTTATCTTCATTACAACTCTATTCCAAGGCCACAGAACCATCCCTGGTATATGGAAACACTGGTAAATACAAGTCAAGTGAATTGATACATAAACTGAATTAAGTCATAGAGGAAGGTAAAAAGGAGAGAGAAATGCTCCAGTGATTATGGGAAGTGTGAGCTAGAAAACAGGTGAACAGTCAATAATGTGAAATGCCAAAGGGATGTCAAGAAACACAACAAGGTAATAGCTTGGTTAGCTGTGATACAATGAGAAGAATTTCAGTGTCAGAATGTGGTTTAACACCACATGCTGCTGGATCCAGAAGAGGATCACTGAACAAATGAGGACAGCTAAAATGAGTAACTAATTCCCAGAGTGAAGCACATCATTTCCACTCCCCCACCCCAAATCTCAGCAAGCAGTTCTTTTTCTTTTTTTATTTAATACTTTTATAGTCTCACATCATAATGCAGTTCATATTGACATATATGCACACAGCACTTGGCGAGCTTTCTCCCAGCTTCCTCCCTACTCCCTCCTTCCTCATACAGGTTATTGAGATTAGAATTGGTATTCTCACATATACATATAATGTCAATGGAAAATATTCCTTCGTTGACTCTCCCTCTCTCTCCCCCAACTTGTGCCCTAGACCACCTCCCTTACTCCACTGGGTTTTCTCCTCCAATAATATCTAAAGTCTCTCTTGCATCCTGATTACTCTCTGGCTTCCACATGTGAGAGAGAACATATGACCCTTCACTTTCTGTGACTGGCTAATCTTACTTAACATAACTGCTATGTAGGATTCCGGTGTGTGAGTGTGTGTGTGTGTGTGTGTGTGTGTGTGTGTGTGTGTGTATGTGTGTGTGTGTATATAATATCATAGTTTTGTGATCCATTTATCTGTTGATGAACAACTGAGTTGGTTCCATAATTTGGCTATTATGAATTGTGCTTCTATAAAAATGAATATGCATATATTACTAAAATATTCTGATTTCAATCCCTTTAGAAAGAGTGCTATAGTTGGATCATATGGTGGCCTCATTCCCAGTTTTCTGAGGGATCTCCACATTGATCTCCATAGCAGCTGCACTAATTTTCAATCTCACCATCAGTGTGTAAGAGAGCCTATTTCCCCACATCCTCTCCAGGATTTATTGTTGACTTGTTAATGATTACCATTCTAAGAGGGGTTAGATGGGATCTCAGTGCAGTTTTGATTCCCATCTTCCTAACTGCTAATAATGTCAAACATTTTTTCTGTGTTTATTGGCAATTTGTATTTCTTCTTTCATGAAGTGTCTGTTTAGATTAATTGTCCATTTATTTATTGGACAGTTCTAATAACCCTCACCCCTCAACTCAAAGCCTTTTAATAAGTTTATCTTTTTTTAAAAAAAACTTGTCCAAGTTTTCACACCTACATAAAGTTGTGCAAAACATTTCAGATGTCCTTCTATATTGGTTTGGATGGAGAATGTTCTCCTAGCCCTCACAGAAACAAGGTAGCAATGTTGAAAGCAGGGTTTGGTTCCTAAGGAGTGGTCTCTGGTGGTGTGTCCCCGGGGATTATATAAGGTCCTCTCTCTTCTCTCTCTCTTCTCTCTGTCTCTCTCTCTCTCTCCCCCCTCCCCCTCCAGCCTCCATGATGTGAGGAACACAGTCCATGTGTTCTCCCTCTCTCAGTTTCCCCCTACCATCCCCTGAGATCTCTGGTCCCCAGACTCACATGGACTGAATCCAAAAATATCCAAGGAAACTATGTGCAAATAAATCTTCCTTCCTCTAAATTGTGTGGCCAGGTTTACTGTGATACAATAGTGAGAATGCTGACTGAAAAACTTTGTGTGTATGACATAGACACATTTGGCAGGTTAGAATTTTTTTTACCTGAGGAAACCACATCAAGATTGTGCAATAAAAATATTCATTTTACAAAGCAAAGCATGATGTCACATATGTGAAACAAGGCTAGATATAAGAAACAAGATGTATCATATAAGAAACAATAATCTTCATTTTAAATAGTTAAGGAACATTAAAAATAAAGAGACTTATTATTCATTTTGAGAAATAAAAGCCAAGGATGGTGGTGAACACCTGTAAATCCCAGTACTTGGGAAGCAGAGACCGGAGGACCATATGTTTAAGGACAGCATCAGCAACTATCAAGATTCCCAAAAACCCAGTGAGACCCTGTTTAACATACAGGGTCTCAAAATACAGCAAAATAAAAG
Organism: Graphiurus murinus; assembly: GCA_004027655.1. NCBI lineage: Eukaryota > Metazoa > Chordata > Mammalia > Rodentia > Gliridae > Graphiurus > Graphiurus murinus. The sequence goes on along the minus strand of PVLC010005842.1, from coordinate 2,328 downwards.
AAGGGCAGGATGTCAGTGTAGTTCAAAGGTAGAATATCCCTGGGTCCAATCTCTAGTACACCAAAAATTAAAAAAAAAATAGGTAATTAAGAAAGAAATTAACCACAAGAAACCAGTAAACAGACTAGTAAAAAAAGTTTTAATTTTTAATAGTAGAATTTCTAAAAGAGTATGAAATCTATTTTAAACACTTATAAAAGTTAAATGTATAGAAATAGTGCAGTAAAAGGGTAGAAAGTGGAAGATGTAGGTCAAAGGGTACAAAGTTGCTGTTAGGTGAGATACACAGATCTACAGAGATAATATACAACACGAAAACTATAGTTAATAATGTGGCATTGCATATTAGATACTTGCTGAGAGTAGATTTTAGGTACTATTAATACACACACACACACAGATAACTGTGAGTGATGGGTATGTTAACTTGTTTTATCTCAGTAATTGCTTCCAACTCTGGTCTCTTAGTGCTTGTCCCCTGATTCTATGCCCCACTTTTAGCTAATGCACTACTCAGATCTCTGAAAATATGCTAAGAAAACAAGAACTTCTAAGATCCATTTATTAACAAGACTTATTCACCATTAACAGGACTAAAGCCAGGGACAAGCTCCTTCCTATTATTACTAATCTGCCTTTATAGCTGCCTTCAAGAAATATAGAATATTAAACTAGAGAATGTCAAAACTGCTGTGAACTGGACCTGTTAGTCATCTAACTTGATCAGGTTCCCATGGTACTGTGTGCTTTCTTTTGTTTATTTCTGTTTAACTGATGGTGAATACTCTACACAATTTTGGAGAAGCATTTGTCAAACTATCCAATCTGACTTATCTTATGTTGCTAAAATTGAAAATTTATAGTATCTCAACTTATATCTTCTTCACTTCAAAATGTATAATTTTATCCTTGTGTGTGATGTGGAAAACACATGGAGAAGTGGATACAAAACGATGTGCACTTGTGAGTACTACCACAGTCACTGACAAAATCAAGATTTTGAATATTATCAGTAACCAAGAAGCCCTTGTTGCTTGTCTACTAGTGACTTCCACAAATATAACTATCTTGAACAATTTTTTAAATAATTTATTTGATTGTTTTCTGTTACATGATTATTATACATAATCTGGTTTATCTAGCTTTTGAATAATTACTTTCACTCAAAATTATGTTTTGGAAGTGTGTGTGTGTGTGTGTGTGTGTGTGTGTGTGTGTGTGTTGAATAGCAGAAGTTTTATTTAAAGTTTACTTATTTAGCACTGTATACTATTTCTGGACACAAATGTGTTATTATTTCCTTATCTATTCTATTCTTGTTGAAAATGTGGGTTGATTCTAGTCTGTGGCTCTTATGAATAATGCAGCCACGAATATTCTCAGTTTTCCTAGTATAAGTGGATAACATTTCTGTTATGAATATTAGGTTGAATTGCTGAGTAATAAGGCACACAAACCCTAACCACTATGCTGATAAGAGTTAGAATTGTTGAAATCACCTTTTGCAATAGAACTTTATAATTTTATTTCATTTTTACTAGTTTTATATATTGTGCTTTGAATTTACACTTCTCTACTAATTTTCACTTCTCTAATACAGAAATGCCAAATATATGCTGAACACTTTTGCATTTGTTTGGAATTTGTGTATCCTTTTGGTGAAATATCTGTTCAAAGCTTGTGCGTTTTTATTGTATTATTTCTGTAATTTTATTATGATAAAAATTATTTCTACCTATATCCCTGGTTCTATTACTACTATTCAATGTCAGATACCATATTTTATTTTTAATTACACTTATAATTCATTGTGTGTTGCAAAGTGCATTTAGTTAATGAAGTAGCAACAAATAGTAAGTCTATTCAAATCATTGGCTTTGAAATATATGTGGGTTGAAATCATGAATCTTCCACTCAGCTAGGTAATCTGCTACAAGTTGCTAATATTTTTTGTTATTAACATATTAATGATATTTTAAAATTTTAAATTGGTATAATGATACTTTCATAATAGTGTTTTTTTTTAATTTTTTATTGTAGTAACCAGTGCAATATAGCATACATCTTTGTTAAGTACAAATTGTTAACAGCATATTTGCACACAATTCTCATTTGACCCCTTCCCCGATTCCCTCCCCCTAAGGTTCACTTCAGTGAGTGACCTTGATATGATTGTGTAGGTACATCATGTGCTTTAGGGTGTCCCTCTGCCCCATGAATCCACTACAATTAAATCAATTTCTTTGCTTATCAAGGATCTCTCTTTTTCATCTAGAGACCCTCCTATGCCCCATCTTCTCCCTAGCATCCACATATTAGGGAGAACAT
>PVLC010005841.1:0-73374 GCA_004027655.1 Graphiurus murinus | reverse complement strand
TCAAACTTGCAGTCCTCTTATCTCAGCCTCCCAAGTACTGGGATTACAAGTGTGTGCCACCATACTGGGCTGAGGCATAAGTTTCTATGGTGAAAATGTGGCCTACCAGAAAATGTGGCCTAGTAAGCATGTGTTAATGTGGGTTGTTTTTCCATCCATTTTTATTACAAGTATGTATTGAGGACCATCTGAATGCCTGTAGTATTCTAGGCAGGAGGGATAATCTAAAAGGTCTCTTTTCTTGGAAAGCCTACATTCTAGAGACCCCCATCCTAAATAAGAAATGATGCCACAATGTGCCATTTGTTACCACAAATGTATCACCAGAGTTCAATGGGAACTGACAGGAGGGCCTGCCTGGGACATGGTAGATACTCCCAGGCAACAACTATCTGATAGATTTGAGGGAAAAGCAGGGATCTCTAGGCAAAAAAGCAGAGATGGGCATCTGAGGAGAATGATTAATAAAAAATTGATGCAAATTATAAATAAAATGTAAGTCAGGTGTGGTTGCACATGCTTCTAATCCTAGTACTTGGGAGACTGAGACCAGAGAATCGCAGTTTCATGGCCAGCCTCAACTACTTAGTGAGGCACTCTGAAGCTTAGTGAGACCCTGTTTCAAAATAAAGAATAAAAAACAGGGCTGGGGGTGTAGCTTGGAGGTAGAATGCCCTTGAGTTCAATCCCCAGTATCAATCAATCAATCAATCAATCAATAAAATATATAAATATTTTCTTTTAAAGCTAAACTCTTTTTCATTGACTTTTAGGTGGTGCTGGCTAACGTGTATACTTTTGGGCCCAACCTTGACTTTTCAAATGTGGAATCCTAGGCTTCCATTGGTAAGTTTTTTTGATGCCTTATTACTAAATTATGCTATTAGAATTGGTATGCAAAATGAAGGGCAAAGTAGTTATCATTGGCAGGTCATCTGTGAAGGTTACCAAGCCTGGACTCTAGAGAAACCTATAGTGTATGTTGAAAGGATACACAGGAAGAGTAGAATCTCCTTCTAGGTTTCTGTGGTGGATGCAGAGTGAGAGGCTAGAGGAAGAGAATCCAGAGGTGTGTGGGGTGGGCACAGTTGTCCTCAGAGAGAGGTGGAGCTTTGGCTCTGTTTGGGGAGAGAGAGGGCAGGTAGATTGGAAAAAGTCCAGGAAGGAGTGAAATAAGATTTTCAGTGCTTGGGAATGTGGGTGCAAGATATAAAGAACATGGACTCAGGAGTGGGCGCAAAGGAGCGAAAGCTTCATCCAGAGGAGTCATGGGCAAGAACTTTGTTGGAATCTGCTAGCTTCTGATTATTCTAGCCAAGGGTCAGCAAATTTTCTCATAAAGAACCAGATGCTAAATATTCTTGGCTCCATAGGCCATGTGGACTCTTGTTATAGCTACTGAGCCCTGCTCTGAAAGCAGCCATAGATGATGTGTAAATGAGTGGGTATGGCTGTTTTCCCGCTGACTTTGCAGAAACAGGTGGTGGCCTGGGTTTGGCCTGCAGGCTGCAGTTCAACTCCTTTTCTAGATCCTGAGTGCTGGGCTAAGGCACTTGGTCTTTATTCTGAAGGCCATGGGAACACATCAAAGTTATTTTGAGCAAAAAAGACAATGTCAGTTTTAGGAACACTCATTTGATAGCTGGGCAAGAGGCATGGGCCTGTCAGAAGGCAGTAGCAGCAATCTTGGCATGAGGTCATGTGGCTAAGAGCACGGAAAACAGATGACCAAGAGTAGAGATACTGCAAAGGGAGAACCAATCAGATTTTCAGTCCTTTTAGACTTTAAAGATAGGAGTCAAAAAGGTGACAGCTTAGACTGGTGGCTCACAATGGTATTATTGGCAGAAATGTGGATATTTGGGTTGAGAAGGAGTAGTTGATGCACCTGATTTTAGATATCTTGAATTCAGGATGACAGTGGTTCAGCCACAGGACATGTCCATTAGACAATTGGAAATGCAGGGATGAGGCTTGGACTGAGCAGGTGAAGTCTGAAGATATGGAATGGAACCCACAGTTTTTAGTAAGTTTTCCCCCAGATGAGAAGAGGGCTGAGGCTTGGGGAATGTGAATACTTGGAGAATGGGAGGAAAAAGCTGGAAGAGACCCAGAAGCCTAGGAGAGAGTCCCAGGAAGGGACGAGAATGGGACAACAGAGACCAGGGAGAAGGGACCTGAGGAAGACTGTGGAATTTGTGGCAAGGTCTTCACAGATGGCCTTGTGAATATCATGTCATCACGAGAGGGGAAGACAGGAAGAAGACAGATTGCATGGGGTCAGACATTAAGGAAGAATAAGAAATGTAGTTATTACTAAAATAGACCACTAGTGGAGAGTTTGGGTAGTCAAAGAAGGAAGACAGTAAACTTTAGGTTATTTGCCTGGCAGGATAGCCTTTACTTTAGCTTTGGGACATGTTCTGACCAGTTCTCATTGCCTTCTTTGGAGCCAGGCTATGTTTGGAGTTTGTGTGTACACTGGGCTTGGGATTGTGTTCTTAGGCTCCCTTTGAGGTGTGGTGTTCATAACTCTGCCACAACTTGCACCATGGAATCCAGACCATGTTTGAACTTCTGCCATGAGACAAGACATGATCTGTTGGGTAAATAGTTGCATTTACGTGAATTGGAGGAGACAATGGAGTGGACCAAAAATTGAAATTTAACTTCTTACTGTAGCGTCTTTACAAATATGGGGGACTTGAGATAACTCCTCGAGTCATTCAACTACATATCAATTTGTGCCCTGACTATTTCAAGTATGTGTACTGTGCTTTGAATTCCAAGTAGTTTTTTACTTGGTCTGGATAAATGTAGCAGTCAGAGAGCTAACAGTAAAGCAGTGGGTATAACTGTTGAGCCATGGTTGATAGAACACTTGTCATGCACCAAGTACCCCACTAAGTACTCTGTATGTATCATTGCATTTCATCTTTCAATGACCTATGATGGGAAATTTAGTATTCCCATCTGCAGTAAGGAAAGCAAGTCATTAGGTTGAACAATGTGTCCAGGGTTACAGGGGATTTGAACTCAGGTCTCTTTGACCTCTAGTTTATGCTATTCCCTGTTTTCTCTTACCTAAGTCTAGAATTTCTCCTTCTACTTATATAAGAGATAGGCTATACTATTTAGGTTATACTATTGTGTGCCTCTAGTGGGTGTCTCTACTTCTTAGGAGTCTATTAGAAGGGAAAAAGAAGTTTCAGACATTCAGAAGAGACTAAGACGAAACTTAACTTTCTCCAAGTAAAATGGTCTGTTAGTTGGAGAAGGTGGCAGAGTGGGGCTTGGACAGGAAATATTACTAGAAGGCTTGAGACATAGATTTCAACTTTAGCTGTATGGCAACTATAATGTAATTTTTTTTGTTTAAATACTTGATGTTTCCCTCCACTTACCCTCAACTTTGAGCCTCAGAGGGAAGGCTCTGTTTTGTCTTCTCACTGTAGCCCCGACATCCTGCGTGGAATTATGTGTTCCCTAATTAGTCATTGCTTCCAACCAGGTGACTTTGTGAGGCCCATGGAGTAGGGAGGTGGTCAGGAAAGGCCTCCCTTGCTGGGGAAACAGAAAGCCTGTGAGGTGACCGTAGGCTTGCTGCCATGGGGCGGCCTCAGTCTAGCCCCCTCAGTTGTTCCCAGGGCAGGAGTCATCCTGGCATGTCCTTTCCCTCAGCTGTCATATTCCACTGGCTACCAAATCCTGCAGAGCCCCTCTTCTAATTTGTTAACTCATTTTTCTTCTGTCCACCCACTCCTTTGTTTAGGACTCATCATTTGGATATTTTACGACAGCCTCTTTATTGGTCATCCTGCCCATCTTTCTCCTCCTTCCTCCCACCCCACATATAATGTTTCTCATTAAGACCTTCTTTGCTTAAAACCCTGCAAGGGCTCCTGAGTGCTCACAGAATGAAAGCTGAGCCCCTTCTGTGAACCTGCAGTCTTTTCATAACCTGGCCTTTGGCCATCTTCCTCATTCCACTCTTTCCCTAACCCACATTCCCAACCCCAGCCCAGCCACCCAACAGCTGTCTCTTCTGGTGGCTTTGTCAGTGCTCAGTCCTCTCCTGGGAATGACCTGGTTCCTGCTCCCCATTTAAGTGACTGAGTTCTAAGAGTTTCTTCTCACTCTCCTGGACAACACCCCTACCCCCAGCCCACAACCTGGAAGCCACCTTCCTCCTGCTTCCCAGAACACCCTGCACTGCTCCCCATCACAAAGCACTTATCAGTATACATGTTGACTTTCTTATCTGTTATGCTGTGTAAACTGAGCTCCTTAAAGGTGGAGAAAACACACACACACACACACACACACACACACACACACACACACACAATATCTCCAATGCCAACATAGTGCACCTGGCTCAGGAAGTGTTTGTTGAAAGAGGGAAGATAGCAAAGTCTGTTTGTGTAGCCAAATAGCAGGTTTATAATACAACCAGAGGTTCTTGAAATTGGAGGCTTATTGGCCGTTGAGCTTGGCTGGGCCAATCCTGTTTCCGGCTTTCAGTGCAGGGCAGGTTGTTCTAGGCTCAGGTCTGTGGCTGTCTGTTGTGTCCCCCAGCATACTGAGGCCTCAGGAATGTCACTTCTCTACATTCTTTGACTCTAACTACTACTACTACTACTACTACTACTACTACTACTATGACTACTTATTATTATTATTATTATTATTATTATTATTAGCTCCTGTTGCTTCATTTTTGAATTGTGATTATAATTCAAAATGAAAAATATTCCATCAAGAAATTCTTAGGAATGAGGTCCAGCCAGCTTGATTGTGGATGAATCTCAAATTTTCCAAATTAGCCAGAATATTGATTCTTGCCAATCACTAGCTGATAGTGCCTCCCACCCTAATCCAGCTGAGAATGTGTTCAGTTGGAGGATGAGGGTCCACTGTGGTCCCCTGTGGAGGTGGATGCCAAGGGTATCTTCATTTGGAACCTCATAAAGTTCTCAGTGGATATGTACTGAGGAGTTACACTAGTAGGAAGAGGCTCTGGCCCAGGGATGCCAGGTGGGTGTCTGTATTCCTGTGGGAGCTAGTACACCACACCAAGTGTGCAGTCAGTACACTCACGTGTTTTCACCGGAGGCCTTCGGCTTGACACTTGTTGTCTTCTTCACTTCCTAGTTCTGCTGCAGAACTGGAAGTTGTGCCAAGAATGCAGCTTTCGGGGGCTTTTTCAGTAAGCTGGGAAGGCTTCCCAGAAGAGAACCGTTCTCGGCACGAAGGTGTCCAGCTGACCAGGGCACCCCAGCTTTTTTTGACTGGAAATTCTTTGGATGCTGCCTCCCCTTGCAGGGGCTTTCCACAGCTCTTCCCTCCGCTCTCCTCCTGGTTTGCCTTTATCTTGCCTGTTCACCCCTCGCATTTCAGCTGACTCAGTGGAAGCCTCCCCTGACTTCCCCATTAGGAAGGCTAGGTCTCAACATCACCTTTCCCGTGTGGTTACCTACCACTGATGGACTGTTCACCTGGGCCAACCACTGCCAAAATGCGTGGTGGTTAACTGCTTCCTAGTAGGGGCTTGGTATCTGTTGGCCCAGGTAAGTGTTATTATCCCAAAGACGCTGAGACTGAGCCCCCACCCAACAGACTCTCTGGCAGAGCAGGAGCTGGTCCCAGGTGCCACCTGCAGGTGTGTGCTCTTGCCCATTTTACACCCTGCAAGCCCTCTGCCACACATTTCTGTGGCCCGTCCCCCTGCCCCTCCCCAGCACTCGTCACAGAGGTCATCTTGCATTTGCATTGATTTGTGTGGTTATTAGATTAATAACTGTTTGCTCCCCTGCTAGTCAACCCATGTGAGCCCCAGGCAGGCCAGAGTACCTAGGGCTCCAGGTAGATGCCTCTCAGAGGTGGCCGACAGCCTAAGTGATACCCACTCTCCCACGGTCTTCCCATGCCCCTTGCAGCATGAGAATCTGAGCACATCATAAAAGAGCCACCCCAGACCCTCTGTTTCTAGGATTGTCCTGGCTGTGGCCTGGGTTCAGCCTGCAGCCTCCCTTCCCAGTCTCTGCATCAGAGCAGGTGGTGCTAAGAAAGCATTCATGCCATGATGGGCTCTGTTCCTCTGCCCACACCCTTTGCCCTTTTGATACCTTGCAATTCCTTACTGTCCTTCTGTAAGGAAAAGGGCCCTTTCACCTCTCAGAACAGAACCAGCTGCTCTTGCTCTGCGTCTGGGTCTGCACACACTCTGAGGATGACTGACTACGGCGGGTCATAATGACCTGTGTGCCTGCCGTCCTTGTCCTTCCGGAGCCCAGCAGGACCGGACCAGCCCTTGCCTGTGGTCTCTGTGGCAGGGCAGTTTCTTGGACAGTCAGGGCTCAGGGCTCTACAGAAGGGGTAAGGGAGAACCAGAAGTTATTACCTTAAGAGCAGCCGCTCCATGGTGAAGTTTGTGTGTGTGTACCTGTGTTGTTGTGTGTGTACGTGTGCGTGTGTATGTGTGTTGATCTGGCACCATGTTTTTACTTGCATTATTTATCATCCTGCTGTGTCTCCTTCTCTCCAGGGCCTAATGTGTCACTTTGAATAATAGATATATCATGGCTCTTGGCTAAATAAATGTTTTCTCTTCTCCCAATCCAAAGGCACCTCTCTCCCTCCCCCAACCCCACTTTGTTACTTCAGAGACCGCTTCACCAGGTGCTGGTGACCCTCATCCCAGACCTCATTCAGATCACAGTGAGGCTAAAACCCTATATAGATGCCAGCCCGCTGGGCAAGGACTGGGCAGCCAGGGAAGCCGGGTCCCCAGAGCACCTCAGCAGGCTGCCAGGGCCCTCTAAGGCCAGCCTGGCTGAGCTCCAAGTGACTCACACTGTTTTTGAGTGGGAAAAATAAAAACTTAAAAATGGCTTCTGACCAAGTGGGGAAAGTGGATGGTGGGGGAGGAGTGTGGGCCAGGCCCTGAGTGCATTCGCCAGCTGTAAGCTGAGATGGACATCGGGCACAGATGGCCTCCAAGATGCCTCCCTCAGAGGGCGCTTGGCACACTGGCCACAGACCCTGCAGCCAACCTGCTTCAGAATGTCAGCTGTGCACACACCAGCAGGGGACTCAGGACAATCCTTCCCCCAGCTCTCCAAACCTCAGTGTCCTCATCCATCACTGGGACTGTGATAATAGGATTAACCATTATGAGGTTCTTAGGAGTGGGAAATAAAAATATGCTCAGTACTGTGCCTGGCATGTAGAAAATACCAAATGTCTAGTATCTGCTGCCGTTGTTACTGTTTTTTTAAAGTACAATTGTTTGTAATAACTGTAAGAGGACTTTGGACAAGGTCTGGCATCTCAGATGCACATTGAAGGCTGGGAGGAGTGAGGTGGCATGTAAGGACAGCTCTTTGCGATTTGCAGATTTTGCCCAGATATTGTTATTAGCACAATTATACCTGTTGTTGTTTTGGCTTTGGAAAAAATGACTAAGCCCGAGTTTATGATGTTGAGTCTAAGTTCTTTGTTGTTTTCCTTTTTTGTTCCTGAGGGAGGCTTGTCAGGCAGGCCTTTATTGGAATCCTTCCCGGTGGCTGTGTGACCCACATTGGTGAATCTGGGTGCCAAATGCCTGGACAGCACCTGGCAGAGAGGAGCATTTCAGTGGTTGCTGCTGTTATCTAGAATTTTTTATGATCACACTCAATACATAGACATTTTTACAGGTTCATCAGCAGTAAGCTGTGGGCAAGGGTCTAAGTTACTCTTTACTCTGAAATGAAGAAATTCTCCTCTCAAACTTTTGCTTGCATTTGCTTATATTTTCACCTGCTGCTGGACATTTGGGCTGATTTCAGTTTTTTTTACTATTACAAGTAAAAATACCATGAACATAAAAAAAAATGTTTTGTGCCTAGTATAGCTAAATAAATGTAAATAATTCCTTCAGAATGTAATATAGGCAGCTACTATTATTTTCACAAAGATGTTAGAAATCTTTTCTTAATAGCGACTGTTTGACTTTCCTGTTTTTCTCTTCTTTCCAAATCATTTCCTTGACTCCCTCCGTCTTTCTGAGAATACAATTTAACAAAATCAGCCATTTTAAAGGCTGTAGATACCTTCAGGCAGAGGCTGGGAACTCCCTACTCCTGGCCACATCTGGCCTGCAGATGTGTTTTGTCTAGTGTTCACAGTGTTTTACAATATTTAAATTAGCAGCTAACATTTAAAAGTTGGTAGATTTTATATAAAAATCCAGATTTTCAGCTCTTCATGAAAAATTGAAGGTCGAGCAGCACCAGGCCTTGCCTTCCTGTGTTCATTCTGGAGAGTGGCTCCCTCTCCCAGGAGCTGTCTCTCCAGTCCACCCTGTGCTGCCCAGCCTCTCTGCACCTTCTATGGCTCCCTTGGCCTGTGGGGAGTTGACCTCATGCTCCCTTCTCTACTGTGCATGAGTTTCAGATTATTTTCATTAGCAATTTCAATCACAGGTAGGAAGTTTATTTCACTTGCTAAATTGTCTTTTTTTTTTTTTTTTTTGGTACTGGGCATTGAACGCAGCGCTGTTCTTCCTCCAAGCTACACCTCTAGCCCCATTCATTTTATTTTATTTTTGAAATAGGCTCCTGCTAAGTTGCAAAGGGTGTGGCTAAGTTGGAGAGGCTATCCTCAAACCTGCAATCCTCCTGTCTCAGCCTCTTAAGTACTGGGACTTCAGGCATGTGCCACCATCAGCTTAAGTTGTCATTATTATGATAGCCTGAGTGATATATATGTTAGACTCTTTCAGGTTTAGTAGGGTTACTTTCAATCCTCCCTGTGGTATTTCCTCATTAAGATATTTTTAAGTCTTTGTCAAGGCTTATATGTCAACATAAATGTTGGATAATGCAGAATATAAATTTGACAGCCACTAGTTAAGGGCAGTTACAAACAAGTGAACTGCTTTAATTCAATAATTTATTATGCCAGTTTGAAATATTGAAGACAGTCCTTTTTATTCACCCTCTCATTAAAAGAGTTGTAATTTGGCAGAATCTGAATTGAAATAGGGGGGCATGTGTGTGTGTATGTGTGTGTGTGTGTGTGTGAGATTCTCAGTCCTGGAGTCCATTCTCTTCTGCAGTGTTCCTTAGACAGGCCCTCATCCCTTCCAGCCAGAGGACACCCTGCCCTGCTGCCACACATAGAAGGGATGGGGAGGAGAAGCAGCCTCTGATGCACTCACTCAGGGGAGTCCTTGCCAACAAGGAAGTCTTAAAAAATTATTCCATGAGATTTAAAAACTGATTTTTGTTTTTGTCATCATGAAAATAGTGTATACTTGTAACAATTTGAAAAACACTGAAGTGCATTAACTGAGCAAGAAAATCTTTTGTGACCCCCATCTCTAGCCATTTCCCCAAAGAAAGCCTTCTGTGACCCCATCTCTAGCCATGTCCCAAAGATAACCACCTTTGAGACTGTTGCTTATACTGCTGGACTTTGGTACCTGCTTCTGTCCCCCACCCCACCCTCTGCCTCTACTCCCAACATATACCATTTTATAAAAATGGAATCTCTCTATGCATACTGATCTGCAATTTTCTTTTTATAGCTATATATAAAAAGAAATTATAATAGTGATTTCTCCATATTGGTATATGTAGGTCAAAGTACCATACTACTTTTTAACAATTGTACTCTGGATGTTTTATGTTTACTTAATGATTCCAGTATTGGTAAGCCCTCAGGTTGTTTCTGATCTTTTTGCCACTAAAGCCATTGCTGCTTTTTTATACATACCTGTGACCTTTTGCACAATATTATCTGTTGTATAGATACTTAGAAGAGGGGATTTTGGCTTAAGTCATTTACCATTTAAAATTGGAATCAATATTGCCAAGTTAATCTCTAAGAAGGAGGTTAACCTCTGCCATTTTATTTTCTCCCAGGAGCATCCCGTTATAGCTCTGATAATCTAGTTTTTGCTTCAGCGCATATACTAAGAGCAAGTTTTAAAAGCTCCTAAATATGCCATCATAATGACACATTTGTCTTAGAAAAGCAAATGATTTCATATCTTGGCATTGGTGATAGTTATCATCCTTCAAGGCAACACAAATGTTCCCTAAATATTGTAATCAATTATTAAATAATTATCTAAAGATACCAGTTGTATCAGGTTGTCTTTGGAAGAATAATAGCCAAACCATGACTCTTTCTCCACAGCTGAAACAGGCCTGACTTGCCCTCCCCAGTAAGGTCCAAGCCTTCAGCACCTGAGCTGGGTCAGCACTGAAAGTAGCTGGACCCAGAAGTGCCAGTCCTTAGGCTCCAGAGCCCTGAGGATCAGGGACTCACAGGTGGCCACTGTGAGGCTGAGACAGTTTTTGCCTACCACACAGCACAGGAGTTTCCCTTACAGAGCTGGGGGGTACATTCCCAGACTTTCTGTGGTCACTGTTGTTCACATCTTTCTCTTAAAAATGCTAACACTGAGGTTCACATTTTCCAATGTTTCCTTAGCATTTGGGAAGAATCTGAAAATTCTTGATCAGGGGCCCTAACTGATCAGCATGGCTGAAAACTCTTGGTCTAGTTTATAAATCCTTCTCAGAAGGGACAGATCTGAGAGATGGTCACTTTACTGCTAACTGTATGTGAAATTTCAAAGTCCATCTTCTGCAGAGGCCTCCTGCTTGCCTCTCTGAGCCGGTGCTTACCAGTGTGGGGCACAGCCCCTCAGCACTAACCTCACTTACGAGGCTGCAGTGGACTTGATGCCCAGACCATTCATCCTCTCGTGTCCCATGATGGACAATTTGGTCCAGAGGAAAGAGTTCCAGTTCCTATCTTGGCCTCGTCGTTTATCCTAGCCATGTGACCTTTCAACTGGTGTCCTTACCTCTCTGAGCCTCAGTGTTCCCTTCTACAAAATGGGGACTGTATTTCAATCACAGGGGCATTTGGAGGAACACATGAATTAGTGTTGGACAAGTGTGTTTCAGGTTTGGCACGTGATAAAACGTGAGTCCTCTTTTATCCTGTAGTAGAGAGGTTTTCCTCTGGGGATCCTCTACTCCTCCACACTGGTTGCTACTGGCTGGGGGTCTTGGAGTGAAAGGAAGGCTACCTTTTGAGCCAGAGATGAGTCATATACAATGTGTATTCCCAGGAGCCCACTGCTATGTAATGTGTGCAATGATAGGAATTAATTAACCCTCCAGGTGGGGAGAGGTGAAAAGGATTATCAAGGGGGGGTAATTGGAAGTTAAATAGGAGTTTGACAGAGAAAATAAAACTATAAACAATTAATAGGAAGCTCTCTCCAAGAGAAATAAAGTAGCATTATTTTTTATGTACACATGTCGACTCTTTTGATTCTCGCCAACACACTGCATATATCCAGATTCGGCTCTTTTCCCTTTTTCTCTCACTCTGCCTCTCCCTTCCCTCATCCTGCCTTAAAATACTCAGCCACTAAAAATTTCTTAAAGAATTTCTTTATGCTTTAGTGAGTCTTCAGTGGATGCTATTTTACCCCACTAAGATTTTACAAGAGCTTTGCTGTAGCTATTTTTTCCCATTGCCTTTTCTGCAGGATACATAAGTTCTTGTGCTTGCTCAGTGATGAACAAACTACCAACCATTTGACGTTTGCTGCATGCCAGGCATGTGTGCTGGCCCACTTACTCCCCAGGACGTCAAGACAGCTTTGTGAAGTGGGCTGTACATTTTTTTTTGACAGATGAAGAAACTGAGGCTTAGTGAGGTCAATGTACTATTACACAAGTAGCCATAGTTCAATTCCAGGGTTCTTCTTCCTGTCCTTTGCCACTGTGCTCAGGGTCCCGCGCACAGTAGGTGTGTAGCAAACGTTGGTCTGATTGTGTGAGACAGCTGCCATACACTGGTCAGTTTGGTTCATGCTGCTGACTTTGTAGCCCCCCGGTGCAGTGACAGCTGCTCAGTTAACTCCCCACCTGTTTGTTAGCTGTCCAGGAATCATGCAGCAGTTATAGTTAATTGAAAATGCAATTTCCCTTTCCTTGCACTTTCATTGGTAAGGTACTTGTAAGCAGATGGGCTCCACTGTTCAGGTTGTGTGTTTTACTTTGACTCTACCATTAGGATGATGCAGGCCGTGCTTTGAGGTCCCAGCCTGGGAGCAGGAGATTGGATTCCAGCTCCTGTTCTGCAGGAACTCCTCAGTAACCCAGGGTGAATCACATATCCTACCAGGGCCACCTGGTACAGTCTGGGGCTTGGTGGTCCTAAGGACCCTGCCTGCTGTAGGCTGTAGAGCGAGGCTCTGGAGTGTGCTGCAAGGAATACAGGTGTTGGTGTCTGACAGACCTGGCTATAAATCCTGTTCTTCCCAGCTCTGTGACCTTTAGCAAATCGGCATCCTCTCTGATACTCCTTGTCCTCCTCTGTGAAGGAGGGCTAATAGGACCCGCTTCCCTAGATCACTCTCAGGATTAACTGAGAAGGAAGGTCGACTTCCTTTGCTCAGGCTTTGACTCAGTGGGTGTTTCTGTAGTTGAAACACAAAATGCCTTCACTGGGTGCAGAGTTCATTACACCTCACAACACCCTGAGATGCTCACCCTTAGATTTCTTGCAGCTCCTTGTTGTCATGAAGCTCCTCAGGGAAGAGACCATCCCACCCCACTGAGCTTTATTAGTGCTTCAGTGACAGCGCCTTGTTTCTTCACCTTTTTTCCTCTTGCAGACAGCAGCTGTGGTGTGAGTCAGTTTGCATGTATGCAGTTGCTTTTGCTCCTCTTTGCAGGGAGGAGAACTCCATTCATTTAGTAATGTTCGCCATGCTCAGGCTTCATGTTAGGCAACAGGGATAAGGAGAGGCAGAGAGCTGGCAGCCCTCCAGTGGCTTTCTGCCCCCAGGGAGCTCGCAGACAGGAAAGGGGAAATGGATAAGGTGGCCTGTGGGCTGTGCCATCAACATCAACAAGATATATAGCAGGCTGCTGTGAAAGAAGAGAGGGGAACAGTGGCTCTGTCTTGGGGAGTAGGAAGGGCCTTATAGGAAAGCGGTGATCTTTGAGCAAGGCTTAAAAGATGAACTCTGCCAGAGGCAGAAATCCAGGAAGGGCATTCCAAGCAGAGGGGGCTGCAGGCAGAGGCCACCGTCCTGGTAGAAGGTGACCCACTGGGTACATGTCTGGAGCTGGACCAAGCCATGGAGCACCCTGTTGCCACATTATGGAGGTCACCCTATCCTGGTGTCCCCAAATCTTTGTTTCCAGCCTGGACCTTTTTCCTAAGCCCTCAACTCACAAACCCACTAACAGCTACACATTGAAGTATAACAGGCATCTAGACCCAACATAACTCAGCCAAATTCTCAACCTTGGTCCTCAGAACTCGGCATCGTATGTGGTACCACCCAGCACCATATGTTGACCTCATCACTGATTCTGCCCCTCCCTCATCCCTCGTACTGTCTGGTGGCTGTTTTTAACAGCACTTCCTTAAAATTGCACCCTTAAATCCAGCACTCCTCTCCACCCTTGCCCACACCTCCGCCATCTCTCATTGGGTCTCTCCACTTATGCTCTGGCCCCTGCTATCATTTCCCACATAGGCAAGCAAAGCAAGCTTTTAAAAAGAGAAGTTCGGACCACTTCCCTGTTCAAACCCTCCAGTGGCTTTCTGACATCCTTGGAATATAATCGAAGCTCCTTGCCATGGCTGGCCAGCCCTCTGCCCCCTTAGTTCTCTGGTGCTGTCTCCTAGCAGTCTCTGCTTTGCTTATCCATTTTAGCCACTGTGTTTTTCTTACTGTCCCTCTTTCTTACTTCAGGGCCTTTGTATTCACTCCGCTCAGCCTGGATTGCTCTTTCTCCTACATCTTTGCCTGGCACACCCTCCTTCCGTTTGGTCTCTGTTCAATAGTTCCTTTCTCACCTGTCCAAAAACCCCACCATCCTGCCCCCTTTCCAGCCATCTCTGTGTCTTTTTATCTTGCTTTGTTTTTCTTCATTAGCACCCATCATTCCCTGGCTTTATATTGTATATGTGCCTTTTTGTTTACTGTTTGTTTTACTCCACTGAATGTAAATCTGCAAGGAGACTTTTTGTCTTATCCATTGCCCTCACCACTCTAGAGCCTAAAACTGAGCTTGGCACACCAGTGGTGATCATGAAACATTAGATGGGTGAATGGGCAAATGAATGAGTTTGTGCACGCCTGCTTGCAAGCGAAGACTTCGGGATTTATTCCATAGGCAGTGCAAATCTAGTAGATATCTTTCGGGAGGTGAGTGACGTGGTCAGCAGTTTTATTTTAGAAAGCCAGCTGGTCGCAGTGTGGGGGCCGGGCCGTGGGAGGGAGGCAACAGAACTACATTAGAGGCTGTTAAAACGGTCCAGAAAATTGATGCTGAGCCTGTGCTACAGGGGAGATGAGGGGCAGCTGACAGAACCCGAAGACCTCCGCACATCTTTGATTTCTGTTGGGATAACTTGGTGCAGGGATTCCTTTATGAGCATAGCAGGAGGGCTGACCTGGTCAGGGGAGAGACTGGCAATCCTCTGATGTTTTTCTCACCATGCTGTGGATGCATACTGTGTGCAGTGCTGTTCACACTCCCAAGAGCACGGGGGCTGCCTGAAGCCTCCCCTGCTCCAGCCTTCAATAAGAATGTGGTCAAGATATCAGTGAATGTGATTCTCTTCCTGCAGATGAGTCCAGTCATCTTTTCACACTACAAGCCACACTAAGACTTTGGTCCTTTCTTTCAATGTCTACATATCTCTGTGGTTGACACCAGAGCAGACTTGCTCTAACAAATTGCCCCCCTTTTGAGAATGTGTAGACTCTGACCAAGTTCCAGGCAGGATTTACTGATATCTAGGGATTCAGCATCCTCCTCGCTATTAGCAGCCAGACCGCCAGTGCAGGCACTCTCCAGGCCTAGGAGCGGCCATGGTGTCTGGTCCTGACCTCTGAGACTTGCTTTTTGGATTTGAATTACTCCTTCTTCCAAAAATTCGATCCTCCCCAAGGTTGGATGGAAATCGTTTCATCTCTGAGTAAACACATTCTTACCCATCTTGCTGAGGTGTCCCTCTGTGTCTGCAACTGAGGGCATGTCACCCCATGCTCTTAAGCCTTGATCCAGGGTCCCCAGTCGTGCTTGCTGAGCTCCATGAAGTGAAACCCACACTGAATGTGGAGCTCCATGCTCGCCTCCCACCTCTCCTCTCCCTTCCAGAGGTCCGTGTTAAAGGAATGAGCAGCTACAGCAAAGAGTGCCCTGTGTGCCGGGCACAGTGTAAAACACATACATTCTGTCAAATCCCTGTCACCTTGCAGGGGTAGGATTATTTCATTACATACGAGGAAGCAGGTTCAGCAGTGCAGTGGAGCTTAATAGTTAAGAGTATGGGCTTAGAGCTAAAGGCATCTAGATTGAATCCCAACTCACTGTGGCCCTTGGGAATGCCGCTTACTCTTTAACTTTCATTTCCCAGATCTAGAAAATGGAGATAATATAGAGAGGGTTTATAGAGTTGCTGTGAAAATTAAATGAAATAACATGTGCTATTTTGTAAGTACGAAAGTATTTGTGTACTATGTGTTAGATAGTGTGCTGTCAGTGAGTAATAGAGTATTGCAAGCTGGTTGTAGTGACACATGCCTGTAGTCCCAGTATTTGGGAGGCTGAGACAGGAGGATCGCAAGTTCGAGGACAGCCTCAACAAGAAGTGAGACTCTCATCAATTTAGTGAGACCCTGTTTCAAAATAAAAATAAAATAGGGCTGGAGTTGTAACTCAGAGGTAGAATGCCCCTGGATTCAATCCCCAATATAGCCATCATTGTTCTTACAGTCATCATCGCCATCACCATCCCAGGGCCACACAGCTAGTACGTAGGTGGAACTCTGTCTGGCTCCAAAGCCTGCATTCTTTTTATTAGCCCACACTGTTGCTCACAAGTTAATCTTGCTCAAGACTTTCTGGGCCCTGGTCTAAGCTGTCTCTCCTGTTATTTTCCAGGTATGCCATTAACCCCTGTTCAGGCAGGGGGCTCAAGCTAAACCTCAGCTGTTCTGCAGTTCCTTTTAGCCACCAGCCTCTTTTCTGTCATTGACTGAGTAGTTCCCAGTGGTTGGATTGACTATGCAAGAGCTTTGACAATTTTCGCTATCAACATCAACTTGTTTACTGTCAAAGGCAAGGGTCTTCCCGGATAGCTGTTTGTGTCATCCTAAGTAAAACAGGAACAGCAACAGAAAAAGTTGGAGGGTGCTCCTAGTCTTTGGGACTCACAGATCACTTTGTAAACTGATGAAATATAAAGACCCTCTCCCCAGAAAAAAAATGCATGTGACAGATACTCTTGAGCCCAGCTCCTGTCATGAGACATTCACCCTGAAGTCCCCAAAGACTCCTCATTCACAACAGTGGAGGGCTTCCTGTATCTACAAGATGCTGGTATCTGAGGGTGGCCAGGCATCCTAGTAGCATTTGGAAATACCTGCGTGATTGACAACAGTTGCCATTTGCATTTATTCTTCATATTTGAGAAATATATTCACATGATAGAAGTGTCCTGACCATTTTGATGAGATGCACCCGCTGATTTGCACATAAATGCAAAACATAGCATGCATATAGCAGTCAGACTAGAAAATGTTTTTTGGCCCCAAATATCAGATTAATAGGAATGTTACTGGGATGAATAGATTATAAAGGGGGATAAACTTAGCTTCAGCAGAACTTAATGTTCTCAATTCAGGTAAATACAAATCTCTACTTTTCAACCTAAAAATTTTTGAAAGTTCAGGGTTTAAAAGTGTTCGAAATCCTTTTTGTTTTTCCTTCCAGTTTTCAAGGCATGGGTTTAGGAGAAGGTAGATCCAGGACACCTTAACTCCTCAACCTCAAACTTGCTAGTAGGCTTCTCCTTGGCACTTTGCCAGTGAACCATGGCATAAGCCTACAGTTCCAACAGCAGCTACAGTAGTGATTGTTAGTGCCAGTGGAAGAGGCCCCCAGAATCCTTTCACTCGCTGTGGCTGTGGGGCCAGTGCTTTCTGTGAAAGAAAATGGAATTTGGATTTTGGTTGCAAGAACTGAATCTGTTGTATATTAGGTCATTTGATTCAAAGCTCTTTCTGATGAGCAGTTTTTCCTCCAAAGTTTTTCTCCTTTGCTTTTTCCAAATTATAAAAGCAATAGATGCTCACTAGAAAGGCAGTATTAGAATTCTTTGCACCTGGCTTTGGATTCCAGCTTCATCTATTGTATGTCTCTGAGCCTTGACTTATCTTAATGCAGGAGATCCAGTAGTTTCATCACCTGGCATCACTGTACAGACTGAAGGAGCATTGTCTATACGGTGGTCTTCCGGGTCTGGCATGCATGTGTTTTTTCAGTGGGCATTTGTTGAGCACCTACTAAGAACCAGTGACTGTTCCAGTGGCTCTGGAAACAGCCAAGAGCAAGACAGAGAGAGTCTCTTCTCTCCTGATGCTCACATTCTAATCAGAGCAGACACAAGCAGACGAGATCACATTGGGAATGAAGGAATTGGAATCCAGGGAAACGTGAGAGTCCTGGGAAGCTCCACTTTACTTTGAATAGCCAGTAGAGACCTCTCTGGGGTGGCTCAATGTCTTATGACCTCTAGATCCCAAATGTTCCAGGACTCTAGCTTTTGAAAATGTTGCCTCTCTAAGTACATAGGTCCCAACCTCAAGTTTGGACTATCTGACCACCTGGTACACATTAGTACCCTTTTGGGGGAGATACTTGTTTGCTGGTGGGTTGCCCATTTAGAGTTGAAGCCCCAGGGATAAGAACTGTGTCACAGGCCCTTGTGGAAACCTCGAATGTTCCTCTGGCAGCACTCACCCTGTTAAGCTGACAGTGAATGAGGAGCCTCAGGTCAGGAGGGAGGTTACTCACTTCCAGCCAGAGCCCATTTTGCTGAGTGCCGCTTTGAGCATTCTGGTTTCTAAGGAGCTGGAAGTAATTTCCCTCTCAGTGAGAATGTGGCACACCATGACCTCCTGATTCTCTGTGTGCAGTTCTTTAAGGGCTTGTTGAAGCCACACGAAAGCCGAGTGGCAGGGCAGTCCCAGCTCGTGCCCTGGCATTTGAGATGCAGAGTGGTAAACCCAATACTCAGTGCCAACCACATTGCCCCTCTCGGGGTGCAATTTTCAGCCTACTGCAATGAGCAATGGTTACCCAAACCACCGAGTGAGGAGGCTGCTGGGCAGAAGGGCAGGCTGCATCTGACTCACCTGTCATGTCTGCAGTTGACCTACTTTTGTTTGACCTTGATTCGCTCAACATGATTAGTGGAGCTAGCTGTTCTGAATGCACTTCTGCTCCCTGATTTAATCTAACATGTGACAGCCCAGGATCTTAAACACATGCACGACCCAGGCAGATGGACAGATGGGCAGAGTGGCGAGTTTTCCACTAACCTCTGAATTGCAATTCTATCACACGGAAGAGGTTTAATTTTCAAGAACATGGAACAATTATTTGAGACGAGATATGATGCCAAAGCAGCAGGCCTTGATTCCTTGCTACAGGGCAGCTTAATCAGGAAGTGGCCTAGATGGCTGCCTTTCAAGTAGGTCCTTGCAGTAGCTTGGCAACAGGCACAGGGTCATAATTGGAAGAATTTGACTCTGAGTGTCTGTGGGTGTTTACAGTGCACTATAGGGCAGGGCTTCTCTTATTTATAGAATATTTTGAGCAACAAGCAGCAGAAGGCTGAAAAGCCACTAAATCTCGATTTATTTTTAACAAATTCCATTTTTCCCCTCATCCCAGAAGGAGGACTGAGTTATTAAAAAACAGTAAAAAATACATCATTGCAGAGCATGCCATATCTAATTATGGGGTTGCCAGCATCGGCTTACCGCCATGTTTTTAGGGCTTTGTAAATCAGCCATCCATTCAATCTGTGAACTTATATGACTCCTATTCTTCATTTAGATGTAGAATGAAATTATTGGCAAGTAAGGGCTGATCGGAAAAAGTTTTTCCCATCTAAATTAAGAGATGGAAGGTATAAATATAGAATAGCGGGCTTATGTTCTCAGAGGGAGATAAAAATCATCCTTCATTGTCCATTATGCTTAGCTGCACAAACATACATCCCATAGTGCTAAATACCCACTTTAGGATTTTCACTCACTGCAGTGGTGGATCTGTGCCACTCACAGAGCAGTATTGTGCTATGTTGCCGAGCCCAGCCCTCAGGGGTTATTTCCCACATAGTCATGAAAAGGCACGGATCTGGTGCATTTTTGCCCTTGTTCTTGTAGTGGGCCAGAGCCGGGTGGAACTTCAGAGACCCTGTAGTTCAACTGCACCTTAAAGCTGAGTTCCAGTGGGGGACGTTGCCCAGGGTCCCTCAGTGAGGCCTCGTGGAGGTAGGCTGGGACAGAGGTCTCTCTGTTTTTCCCCAGCAATGCCCTGCTGTGCTAAGCTCAAGAGCCAGGAATTAAACAGATTTGATTTCTCCACTTCAGGGCTTTGCAGTCTCAGAAGACACGGATGCTGAGATGGTTAAATAGTAGCCCTGTCATATGCATATGTAGACCAAGTGATATGTATACATCAGATTTGTTAAGAGGCGGAGCAGGTGGGAGTGGAATTTGGGGATATGTGTGTTTGGATACTGAGGCAGAGGTGAAATCAGTGGCCCTCTGGCCCACTTGGGAGAAGCTTCACAGATGCTCTAAAGTTTTCTGATGGGAAAAGGAGCAGCGCATTTGCTGAGTGTTGGGAGGAGGGCAGGTATGGTGCAGCCAGTGGTGGGTGGCAGTAACTATGAATGCTGTGGCTTCAGAGGAGCCCTGGGAATGGGTGGTAGAGATTTTATAGGAAATCAGAAGGAAGCAAAGGACTGGGGCTCGGGCCAGGGTCAGGCAGCCTGAGTTCCATGGAATGTGCTGCTATTTACTGGGATGGCACATGGGTGGCATGGGTACTACATTTCCAGTCCTCTGAACCCACCCCAGGTAGAAAAGGATAACTGATCCTGATAGCCTCATGTCTAACCCTGGCAGCCAATACCAATAGACTAGATCTGGCATGTGAGATGGAACCTGTGTCCCTTTCTTGCCCTGGACTGTATGCTGGGCACAGTGCCCTGGGCCAGAATACTCATTCTCCTTCTGAAGCTGGAAGGGGCAGAGCAACCTCAGGAAACCTTTACAAGGGTGGGTGGACCATGGAGTCACCTCTTGGCAGTCCTGGAGGCCAGAGTTTTAGAGGCTGTGAGTAGGCCAGGAGGGGGCTGGTCTGGGCCTAAACTAAGACTGGAGCAGTCAGTGGAGAGAGGAACAAGTGGGAGAGGAGTGATTATGGGGGAGGAAGAAACAGTGGGATTTGACTACAAGTGAGACAGCCAAACAGAGAAGGAAGGACAGTGACATGCTGGGACATGAGCTGCCACTGCAGAGGAGGTGGGAGGCAGGGATGGAGGAATTGGCACTGTGCAGATCCAGCAGCTTGGATCCAAAGCCGGGGCTTTGGATTATTGAGTATGTTCTCTCTGAAAAGAGATGGGCCATCTTCCTCCTCAGCGAGATCCTGGGCAGCTTGGCCAGTTGTTCTTAAACATACCACCAGGCATTGCCAGATGGCAAGCAATTAAATGAGTACACAGAATATCCCCAAGGTCATCTCATGCATGTTTTTCTTCTTAATCTTTTCATACCCATAGCCCCTTTTGAGTTCTCCGAGTTGAGCTGATGGGCTAGAATTTGGGAGTTACATATTTTTTCTTGGATTTGCATTGTAGTTTCAACAAATCTCTTTAGATGGTAAAATAGTCTCCATTTTTAAACGTATTTTTAGTTTTTACAGTTTGTAAAGGTAACAATTTTTCATTATAGAAAATGCCTCCTTGAGCCAAGCACTATGGCACATGCCTGCAATCCCAGTACTTAGGAGGCTGAGACAGGAGGATCACAGGTTTGAGGGCAGCCTCAGCAATTTAACAAGACTCTGTTTCAAAATAAAAAAATAAAAATAGAAAGGGCTGGGGGTATAGGTGGGGGATTTAATGCCCCTGGGTTCAGTCCCCAGTGCCCCAGAAAAGAAAAAGAAAACACCTCCTTGATCCTCACCGCTGAGCTGGTTTTCAAGGAGCAAATGCTCCCCTCTCTTTTTCTGTCTTCCTCTTACTCCTGGCCCAGTGTCTTTCCCTTTGTGCAGTGTGGCCCAGAAGACTTAGGTTGGCAAGACCCAGTTCAGGGGGTTGTGTCTGGTTCATTGGTAAAGAGATAGCAAAAGGCTGGTGGCAAAGAGCCTCGAAGGCTTCTCCAGAGAGGAGGTTGGGGAGTTGCCTGTGAACTAGAAGGACCCCTAGGCTTCCTGCGGAGTCTGTTCATCTGGTCACTTTAATTGTTGCCCTGGCAGCCAGCTGGCGCTCCAGAAATGTTTTTGGTTCCTTGAGCCATTGCTAGTCCCTGGCATACCATCAGCAAATGGTGTTCTGAAAGCATCAGCTAGACGTCCTGAAGGTTATGAACCAAGACTGGTCCCGAGTCCTGAGTCCTTCAGGCTGAGCAGCCACACCCTGGCTAGCAGCATTCTGTTGCTCATTATCAAAGTGACAGAATGGTTCACTGGGAAGGGGCATCAGGGTCACCTCCTCTGGACAATCTCCAGTGCAGGGAAAGCCCATCTGTATGGTTCATGACAGGCAGTCTCCTAACCCCACACGGGCACCTACACACCGTGCATTCTGCTTCCCCTTTCTGAATATCTCTGGCTCTTAGAAAGTTCTTCTTTCCTCTGGCCTCATATCTGCCTCTTGGTAGTACTTCCTCATTGACCTAGTTCTGCCCTTTGTGGCCGCAGAGCAAAGGGCTGTAGGCATGGCATGATTCCACTTCAAAAGTTTGAAAATAGTGCTCCTGGACCCATGTCCCTTTCTCTTCTTCACTTTCTTATCTCCCTCCACAAGCCTGTGTTCCCCAGTGCCTCCAGCCATTCTTTATATGACCTGGGAATCAACATAACATTAGTAATGAGGGGCATTTCCGGAGTGCTTACTTGCCTGTGCCAGGTGCTGCTGTCTGCTCCTTACATGAATTTGTCTTATTTGTGCTCATAACTACCCTGTGAGGTAGGTACTGCCATGATCCTCACTTCACCAGTGAGGAACCTAAGAAAGGAACAGGAGGTCAGAGCTTGTTTAGGGTGACACAGATCAGAGCAGAAATCTGGGCACGGGCAGGGTGTCTCCAGGGCCTGTGCTCTTTGCTCTGTTGCTCAAATATCTCACAACTTTTTCTGTGCAGTGCTAAAAATAAACGCATGGTGCACCAGGGTTGGGCTGACCCTGCTTTAACTTATTTTGCAAGAAATTATTTGACAAGGTCCTGAGTTGAACCATTTTCCATGAAACCTCTTCAGTTTGTTTTGACAGAGTGGACTGCAGGGCAGAGACCTCTGCCCTGTCACCAGCAAATGGGTTTATCCTAGCTCTGCCAGGCCCCACAGGGCTTCTCAAGTTGTGGGATTAGATCAAGGTGACAAAAATGGGCTATTAATATTTCTTTTCCTGAATGTGGTGTCTGATGCAATAGGTTTCTCATCTAAAGTTTCTAGTTGTGGCTTTAGTGCTTGAAAGTAAAGGTGGAGAGGTACCTAAGAATGCAAAACTGGTTTGCCTCTTCAGATACTGAATGCAGTATTCAGTCTCACAGACCAGCTTTGGCCGTGGTGAGTAGAAGGATGCAATGACCACCTAACCCTCCAAAGCTGGGATGCAGGTGCCAAAGGTGCATTTTCCTGCAATTGCTCCTGGTGGCTCAGGCCAGGCTCTCCCAGAGACTAGTGAAAGATGATCTGGGCCTTTGTCCAGAGTCTTTGCTCACTGTGCTCAAGGATGCCTAGGTCAGAGCGCTGAGAAGCTGAGATTGAACCATCTTTCTCTTTGCAAGTTGCTTTTCAGATAGCAGAAATGCCAGTCACTATTTTCTGAAGACTTAAGCAGCAAAGTGAGGGGCCTTGTCCCCCAGGTATAAGCCAAGAGACCCAGAAGGGGAGCAACTTGCAACAATAGAAAAAGTACTAGATAAAATCTGCCTTTCTCATTACCAAAGAGGGAGCCCTGGACAGTGACTTAACCTCCCTGAAATGTTGTTTCTTTGTCTGAAAAAATGGGGGCGGTGATAGTGTTAAGGCACAAGGTTGATGGAGGATTAGATGTGGCCCTGAATGGGCATAATGAAAAGCACCTGGCATAATGTCTAGTGGGGGCAAATATTAAGTATTAGCACGATACTTTCCTTCTTCCTCTGCTATTCCTTTTCTAGTCCTACCTGCTACTGATTTTCTATAAGGCTTTGGGTAAATATCTTAATTTCACTGTCTCTCTTGTCTGTACAGAGTGGAATTATGCCACTAGTTCTGGGTGGGTACATAGCGCCCCCTTGTAGAACATCTTGAAAATGCATGTGGGTGATTATGACTGTCTCAGTGACATGGGAGAGGGTGTTTAGGGGGAAGAGTAAAGGTGATAGTAGATGTAATACTTGGGGAACAAAGGATTGTCCATCTATACAACTGCCTAATGTTCAGTGGGCATTCATGTAGGCAAACCTGGAATCTGACTCCATTTTACACATGAAAAAAAAGTGCATGTTTTTAATACATGCTGAATTTTCCAGTAATATCTCCAAGTATATGAGTACCTATGTGTTATGAAAAGGTATGGCATCCTGTTGTATTGTAGTGTGTTCTGGTTTTGGCAGTGCCCAACATTTACACATCGATTATCATATTATCTTATTTCATCTAAAGTTAATTCATTTCTTCTTTGTATTACAGTTAAGGCATTATATTGATTTTTTTTTTTTGAAATGAGAATTGTTGGAAGGTTATATTATTATTGTTGTGGTATTGGGGACTGCAGCTAGGGGCATCCTACCTCTGAGCTACATTCCCAGCCCTCTTTTATTTTTTATTTTGAAATGGGGTCTCACTGAGTTGCTGAGGGCCTCCCTAAGTTGTTGAGAGTGACCTCAAACCTGCGATCCTCCTATCTCAATCCCCCAAGTACTGGGATTACAGATGTGCACCACTACACCTGGCAGCAGGTTATATTATTGACAAATTTCATTTCAAGAGACTTTAAGTCACGTTTAAAATATTTGTATTGAGCCGGGCATGGTGGCGTATGCTTGTAATCCCAGTACTTGGGAGGCTGAGACCAGAGGATCCGGGTTTGTGGCCAGCCTCAGCTACTTAGTGAGGCCCTCCGCAACTTAGTGAGACCCTGTTTCAAACTAAAGAATAAAAAATAGGACCGAGCGGGGGTGGTAGCCCAGAGGTAGAATGCCCCTGGGTTCAATCCCCAGTACCAAAAAAAAAAAAAAATTGTATTGCATCTTTTGAAAGTATGAGAGAGGGAGTATATGTGTGTACATGTACATTAGCTAGAGAAACCTGAGGTCAGTCTTAGAATAGAAAGACATGGTTTCATTTCTCTTAGAAATATCCGTTTATGTAAAGTAGAAGTCAGAATTTTTAACCACATCCATTGTTTGTCAGAGAAATAAGGTGTTTTGATGTTTGCCCGTCATTTTTAGAAAATATATCATCATAAAGAGTCTGAAACATAGTTCCAGCCACATCATTTTTCTTCTTCGTTCTTTTCATCCTTTCCACGTGCGTGCGTGCGTGCATGCATGTTTTGCTGGGGATTGAACCCAGCCCTGTTTTATTTTGAAATAGGGCATCACTAAGTTGTAGAGGGCCATGCTCAGCTCCCCTGGGGCTGGTGCCTGGTGTAGCCAGGCTTTCAGAACTGGTCACAGCACCTAAAGACCAACTTGTCTTGTGAACAGAAATGAGGCTTGTGGCTCCAGTCCTTACGTGTGGCCTTGGTGGTGATGTGTGTTCAGCCCCTCAACACTTGCATTGGAAATTTCATGAGGCCTTGGGCTGGTATAACTGGTGTTTGAAGATTTTCCTGTCCTTTGTTGTTTGTATCTCAAAATGAATTATCTTTTATATGATGTTGATATGGTTACAACAAATTTTAGTACTTAATAGTAAGGTTTATAGTTCTACTTAGTCCAAAAGTCATACATGTTCATCAGAGAAAGTTTGAAATGGTTAGAAAAACAAGAAAATGAAAGTCAATACTCATTGTCTCAGCCCCAAAGACCACTACTATTAACAGTTTGGTTTACTTCCTTTCTTTCAGTTCTTTTTTTTTTTAGTTTATTATTATAAATAATTCATGTTCAATTTAGCAAGAGATGTAAAATTAAGGTATCATAATAAAACAAAAATGACCCAGTTCACTAGTTGAAGACAGTGGTCTTAATATTCTTGTGAATTTCTTCCCACTTCTTTTTTCTATAGATATGTAATGAGGTCAAGAATTTGTATACATAATTTTGTGTCATTTTTCACCTAGCATTTTTGTGTGTGTGTGTGTGTGTGTGTGTGTGTGTGTGTGTGTGTGGTACTAGGGATTGAACCCAGGGGCATTTTACCTCTGAACTACACCCCCAGCCCTATTTAATTTTTTATTTTGAAACAGGGTCTCACTAAATTGCTGAGGCTGGCTGAGAACCTGCCATCCTCCTGTCTCAGCAGGACTTTTCCCATGTTGCTGTGTATCCTTAGGTATAATTTGAATGGATATATAATATTTCATCTTAATATGACAATAATTTGTTAATCAGTCCTCTCTGGTAGAATACTTAGATGTTTTTGATTATCACTTATTATAATGCTAGAAGAAAATTGCTGTGTATTTATTGATATACATGTATTTTCTTTATATATATTGATATAGATAGGGATCTATTAAATGAATACTGAGTAACAAGTGATGCCCTTTGACATAACATTTAACTTAATTACACATGCAATTACTTTGTCAAAAGGAATACACATTTTTAAGGCTTTTGATTCATAAAGCCAAATTTCTTCCCAAAACTTTGAACCAGTTTATATTCTAATTCACAATGGATTGACCTACTTGATTACTATGGCTTCGGATTTTACCTTTAAGATGTAATTTCTGCTAGTATAAGCAGTGAAAGTAGCATCTCATTATTAATTATATTTGGATCATGATGAGATTGAACATGTTTTTGTGTATGTATTGCTCTTTGTGTCTCATCCTTTTTCGACTTCCTATTTACATTCTTTGTTTATGTTTCCACTGAGCTATTTGCTTTTTATTGCTTCATGGGAGGTTTGGGTTTGGGTTTGGGTTTGGTTTGAGTGTTTTAATTCAGAAAGGCCAGCACTTTTTCACCTGCCACAGAGCGTGAGTGTCTGACAGATTTGAGTTTCCCCCCAGCTTTCTCCCTAGACCGCAAAGGGGCTGCAGGCAGTTCCTCAAACTCTCTCTCTGAATTAGTTTTTTGAGAACTTAATGAAGTATCTCTCACTGGCACCAAGTAAAAGCCACATGTGATTTCTGCTGCTGCATTTTCTGTGTGTGTGTGTGTGTGTGTGTGTGTGTGTGTGTGTGTGTGTGTTAGTTTTGTTGTGATCCTGCACTCAACATTTCCTTAGAAAAATTATCTTACAACTCAGGCTGGTTCAGGTCCTTAGACACATGAAACTTAGACACATATGAGAACCAAAGCTCAGGAAAATGAAACTGAAATCAGTGAAGTTTTTTTTTTTTTTTTAATTCCTTATGTAGGAAAGAGATAGATGAAAGGAAACAAGCTGATTCTGTTTTAGTTCAAAGGAACTTGTAGGGTTATTCCTAGGGTCAGGATACATTCAGATCAGCATTTTATATCTGGAGCATGGGAAGACCCTGAGACTTATCAGTAGATTGAACCGTGCTTACCGGGGCAGGCAAGAGGACAGGCACATTTGAGCCAGGGTTTCAGTTGTTCCAAGTTAAAAGGGAAAGCATTATCTGGTTAACCTTTAAGTTAACTCCTTAAACACATCTGCCATTCCCCCAGTACTTGGACCAGGTTGCGTGCTCTTCACTGGTTTTGGCAGCCTGGCCCTGTGGGCAGGAGGGATGGGTGTGAGCCTGCCCTGCCCTCTTTCTCCCACTTGGGACACAGCCTTTCTTTTATTTGCTGAGTCACTGAAGCAACAAAACCTGTGCAGAGTCCTGGCTCTGGAGTCGGGCATATCTAGATTCCAGGCTCTGTTCTGCCCCTTCCCAGCTGTGATCTCGGACATGTTGCTTCGCCTCTCTGACTCAGTGTTGCCTTCTAAGTGATGTTAATAACGATGCGATGCGTTTCCTCGCGGGCATGTAAGGGTGGAATGAGGTGTGTCAGGGCTAGGGCTGTCTCAGGCATCAGTTTACTGTGCAGTAAGTGGAAGGTGGTCCCTGCTCCAGAAGGGCAGGGAGACAGGTGTCTTCTCTGTTTCCCCACCTTCATCAGCAGTGTAGTCTGTGATAAGTCTCCACTTAGCGCATCCCGAGCCAGTGGCCCCTGCCCTGAATGGCGGGAGACAAAAAGGCACCTCTTCCTCCAGCCATCGCAGGGCCATGTGTCTGGAGAGTGGAATGTGGGGTGGATTTTCACTCCCAGGGGCCTTGGTGCCATCCACAGGTGGGGCATCACCCCTGTGTCTAGACAGGAAACCTGTTGGCTGACCTCAGAGTAGGCCAAGATTGACTCCATCAGCCTACCAGTGGCTGCTCAGCCCACTCTTTACAACCCACGCTGGCCAGCAGCACAGCTCCCTGCATGCATTCTCACCTCCATTCCTGCTCCTGAGGCTGAGCTGCACTGTCTCACCCTGGGCCTATGATAGTTGTCTTCAAGCCTCACATGTATACACATGTGTTCTCACACACACAGCGTCCTCTCACCACTGCAGGCAGACTTACACCTAAGTGTGGCCATGCACTCTCCCTGCACTCAAAGCCAGTAGGATCAGGGTCTGTGGATCCTCCCCTGCCCCTCTAGCTGTCTCCTCCCACACAGTTGCTGTCCAGCACTCCAGGGATCCCCAATGCCCTCTAGTCCTCTGTCCCTTCTCAGCTCCTCATGTCCTGCCTACTTGGGACCCTCCAGGCTGCCCTCATCTCTGATGCCCCCCCCCCACCTCTGATTCCCCTCTCAAGCACTTACCACCACCCGCATCCCATGCTATCTACCTACAGCCTCTGCTGGCCGTCCTCACCAGCATGTGCACTTAACTAGGACAAGGATTTTTGCCTCCCACCCCGTCCCCAGCACAGCCCTGGGGAACAGTGCCTGGCACTTGGATGCCCTCAGCAAATATTTGTTGAGAGATTGATGAGTGATCGTGGGCCAGTACACTAACAGTGTCTTCATTATTACAACATCGCCCCAAATTGAAATTTGGCTGCCACACAAGGCTTGTGGTGGAAATTTACTCAGATCACCAATTCCCTCACCACGACCCGGCACATCTGGGTGCTCAAGGCATCTGTGGCTTCCTGGATTACCTTAGGTCTCGGGGTGCTGGTAGCCTCCCGAGACTACAGTGAAAAACCCAGCGCCATGTCATCTAGAGCCCCCTCCTGCTGGTACAGACCCGTCAATTTGCTGGGTCGCCTCCTTCCCATGGGTTCTGTCGCTGTAGGGAAGCCATTGTCCTCACTTTCTCCATCTCCTCTCTTCCCCAAGCAGCTCCAAACCATGCTGTTCCTCACCACTAGCAATTTCCTCTTTATCCTAGTCTCAGCTTTCCTGAAGGAGTTCTTCTCTCGTGTGTGTGTGTGTGTGTGTGTGTGTACGTGTACGTGCATACTTGTGTTTTAGTCAAATGGGTTGGACTGAAATTCCCTTCACCTTTCAAATTCTCACGAGTCCCCAGAGCTTCCTGCTTCAGGACGCTGACCTTCGGGATGTCTTTCACCCCACTCCCAGGCACTCCCCCCTCCAGCCCGCCTTGCACCCTCATCTGCTCCTTCCTGGTTCCCAGAGGCCGCCATCCTAGAGCTCTTCAACCTGAAGTTCCTCGTGCCGTACCTGTGCAGCCCCTCTCCTCACCACCTGTGAACTGCTTTGGCATAACTTTCCCACAGCCGCCACCCCCCCCCCTTCCTCTCTTTCTTTTTTCTCTGTGGTACTTGGAATTGAACCCAGGGGCATTCTACCACTGAGCTATACCCCTAGCCTTTTTATTTTTTATTTCAAAACAGGGTCTTGCTAAGTTGCTGAGAGTCTCACTAAATTGTCCAGGCTAATCTCCCAAGTGCCACAATAACAGGCGTGCACCACCACACTGGCTTTACCTCTCCTTTTTAACTGGCAAGAGGGTGTCTGTTTCCAGTGAGCCATAGTTGGCTTAGCATGCCAAATGCTTTTCTAATGTTAAGCTTATTTGGTCTTCTCAACAACCCAGGGACTCGGAATCTGACCCTTTCACAGGGGAGGAAGCTGCTGCTCCTAGAGGTCACCTAGCAGGCCCAGGACACAACCATTGTGTGGCAGAGCTGGGTTGGAACCCAGGAGGCCCTGCACTGCTTACCACCCCACCTGCTGTCCTTCTCCTCTCACACTTTGGTTCACACCCCACCCCACCCACATTGTTCCAGTTCCTGGCGGGGTCCACACACCTGAGTGGCCAGCCCTGGACCCACACCTGTGCCTGGCCTCGCCCAGGAGGCTCTGCTGCTCTGCAGATTTGCCCACACCGCTTCCCGGCCTGTCCTCAGGGCCCATCCCCACTTTGTTGTTGGCCTTGCTTGGTACCACAGTGAAAAAGCAAAGGCTGTGCCAGACAAGAGCTCTTGCATATCCCTTTTCTCTGCTGCCAAATACTCTTCCTGTTTCCCCCAGGTGTTCTTGGAGATGTGTGCCTTTTCATCTCTACGTGTCAGGCAGCCCTGCACCCATACTGCCTGGCCCTGCCTGCCTCCTGTCTGTCAGCAGCCCCCAGAAACACAGAGCAACCTTCTGGGCCCATCCTACCCTGTCCTCCTCACACCAGCATCTCCCCGTTGCTCCTGAGTAACAGCAGTGCATTCTTTTGTTTCCTTTAGAACAAGATGCAGATGTTTTCCAGAATTTTCTTCAACTTCAGGCAGTAAGTTTTTTGATTAAAAAAAAAAAAAAAAGAGTATTCTCAGGGTCTTTAGGACAAGGCTCTCTTCTCTTACCCTGTAGCATTTACAACAATAAAAAGAAAATAGGGGTCAGGCTGATGTGTCTTCAGTTAGCAGAGCCTTGAGCATGACTCTTTGGTCCTTCTTGGTGTCATCTGGGCTTGTCCCCGTGCCCTCTGTGCATGCAGGAACATGGCGAAGCTGAGGGTCAGGAAGAGAGTTTCTCCATGGTGAGGCTGCTTCCCAGAGCCGAGGTGACAGGGCAGGAGCGATGTGGCAGATACAGGCACCCCCACCATGTGCCCAGTGTGAGGTGTCTCTCCATGCCCAGCCTTGGCCTGGGTACTGGGGTGCAGAGGAGAGCGAGGCTCAGGCCCTATGCAGTGAGAGGCCTGGGGAGGGGTGCTCTCTCTCTCTCTCTCTCTCTCTCTCTCTCTCTCTGTGGTCAGATCCCATTGGTGTCCTCTGAGTAACACAGACAAACCCAGGGGCCAGGCTGGAGGGAGAGATCTTGGAGGAGAGTTCTGGTTCCATACACCAGGGAGTAGGCTGAATGCACAGGGTGCCAAGAGGCAGAGGGCAGCACCAGCCCAGCGAGCAAGTACTGGGCAGAGAGCTTTCATTGAAAATGTGGGTCAAGAGGAGCCAAGAGGCTGATAACTAGCACTGTCTATCAAGGAATCAGCAGGGTCCTAGGAAAGGTAACCCTTATCCTGAATAGTTTTGCAGAACAAAGTTCCCCTTAGTGTGTCCCAGCACCCTTCAACAGATGTTAGATAAAACATGTTATGTGGATGAATACACATGATAAATTAGCAACTACCATCCCTGGACATCACTCTCCCTGGGAACATCCTTTAAAATCCATGAAGCCCTGCGGAGGAGAAACTTGTTTATTTAGCCCAGCTTTTCCCATGCTTACACACACCCCCTCCCCTAACATGAATTCCTATGGGATTGGTGTCCCATGGCAGACCTGTGGGATGTGTTGCTTTGGAGCTTTAAATCCCTGGGTACTCTGGAATGGGCTTATGTCTTATTTTTCACGAAGGCCATGCCATAGTGGGAAGGGTCTGGTTTTAGATAGGACCCACCTGGATTTGAATCTATAAAATCACCAGCCTTGTCAAGTTCCCCTGTCTGACTTAGTTTTCTTATCTGTAAAATGGAAGAGATAACATTAGCCATTTTATAAGGCTGTTGTGATGGCTAATGAGAAAATAATAATAGCTAACACAGAGGACTTATTATATGCTAGATACTAATCACTTTATAGATCTCATTTAATCTCCAGCACTCTGAGGCAGGTAATGTTGTCATCCTTACCGTATAGGCCAGGAGGCCATGACACACAAAGGCTATGCGTTGTGCCCAAAGTCACCCCACTGGTGTATGCTGGACCCAAGACTTGAATGCCTGGTGGGGTCAGGATTCGAAACCTGACCATCATCTCCCATCAGGGAGCATGCTCTTAACCACCACTATTTTACTAAGAGTCTAGGACATAAAAGCACCAAGTAGTATCGGGTTCTTATATGGCGCATAGATGTGTTAAAGGGGATTGGTGGCTCCTGGGACCCCAAGTCACTCTGCGGTCCTTTTCATCAAATCTATGAAGAGTTGCCTCGCTGACCTGTTGTCCACACAGTTGCTTTTATTGTGATCGTCCTGTTTGCTCAACCTTCATCCCGGTCCACTTCACTTTGGGCAGCTGCTCCGCTATCAGTTGAATTTGGGCCGCTTTCCACACCCATGCTGTCCACACTCAGGACTGCAAGTCTTCCCAGAATGCCTAGTGGGACCATAGCTTGTTCTCATCCCTCCACCTTGGTGAGAGGTGTGGCAAAGGTTAAAGGTTCCTATCACTCATCAGATGTTCACTGAGTGCCTCTGCTGGGCTAGGTGCGTGCCCTTGGGGAACTTGGAGGCTACCCTATTTTGTGACTCTTCATTAGACCTCTGAATCCCACTGTCAACCCTGGTGGCTGTAGGAGACTGGAACTCTGGACTCTCCTTCATCAACTGCATGGGAGGTCTTTTCTACTAATACTAGCCTCGTTTTGATTCACAGAGTGCTCAGATCCACAGACCCTGCACCACTGTGAGATCTTAATCGAATGCAGGCTCTCATGTATGTTTGATATCATGTCCCTGAGCACTTTGAGCTACTAGTAGGATTGGGTATACAAGGGCCCAGAAGGGGCTGTCGCCCAGGTCCCTGACAACCATTGCTTTGCAGACTGAAGTACCACTGCAGACACTGCCTCCTGCTCAGCTCAGAACACACTCCTGGCGGGCCATCCAGCCCATCAACTGGAAACACCCTCAACACCCATCCAGGCTCCCCTCCTCCCTGGTCTCTGTTCCTTCCACCACTGCCCCCCAACACACACACACACACACACACACACACACACACACACACACACACAATGAGCTAATTATTTCCTCCTCTAATCTGCTCTTACGTTTTATCCATGCCCCACAGCTAGAAAATATACTCCTTCCTCAAGACACTCGGCTGCCACCTGCTGGCAGTTTGTCATAATGGCTTGACAGAGCTCTTACACTGACATAGGCACCTCCTGCAGTTGGGTGGTGGCCACTCCTGGTTATAAGCCTAGGCCCTCCTGTCACACTGGCCAAATGCCACATGTTAATGTAAACACTCATCTCTCCAATGATATCAAAGGCACCTTGAACGTAAGAGCTATGTATTTCTCCCTTTGTGCCCGTTGCCCTGACTTCTAGGGGTGGGAGACTGCAGAAACCCTGGTGCAAACTCTGGGTACCTTAGGCTCAAGGTGTCTGGTCTCACTTGGTGGAGGTTCTCTAAATCCATTTGTTACACAGCAAGAAGCTAAACTCCCCATGAGCTGTCAGAACAACCAAGGAGGGCCACGGGAGGCTTGTAAAGAGGACAGGGCCTCCTCAGCCTCCTGCCTCTGCTCAAAGACCACCACCATCTGAACAGATCAGAGAAACTCAATATTCATTCCCTTGGCAAGCACTGAGGCAAGCCCTGTGTCAGGAGAGTGTGGTCAGCACCATCCATGGGCTCTCTGGGCAGTGTTTCCAGACAGAGCACAGGCCATGCCTGTGGCCAGCTCCCGGTAGGTTACAGGCCTTTAGAGATGGCAACACCTGGGCCCCTCCTGGGGAGTCTGAACTACTAGACAGGGTAGTCAAAGCATTGCTTCACCATTGCCCATGCTTTCCTAAGCCATGCCCTGTTATTAAGCCACATCATTAAAAGCTGCTGCCCCAGGGACATCCTGGGACCTTCTATCCAGCTGTCACACTGGGGGGTGACACTGGAGGGAAAGAGGGGAGTCAGGCTTTCACTAGGGTTCCATTTGATTTTTTTAAAGAGATAAACCTCTGTTGTTTTACAAAGCTTATTTCCCCAGAGCCATTCAACACAGCAGGTCCCGTGGTGGGAACCTCTGGACGGATTCCTCTGTTGATAAACCAGATGGTACGCTTCCTGGGCTTACACATGAGGCCTATGTCCTTCTTTGCTCTGGCTGCTAGCAAACTCAGAGAGAACTCATTTGCTCAGTTTCTGTAGCTTTTCTGAACCAGGATTTCCTCTTACGATTTTCCTCTCATTTCTTCCCCACGAATGCTTGGCTTGGTGTTTATTTTCCTCTTGTGTATATATTTTACTTTGGGGGTGGCTTTCGGAGGTAGGATTGGCAGCAGTCTGGTATTTGGAAGCGTCTGCAGTAAATGCAGACATACCTGGGTTTCAGTCTCCACTTGGCAGCTGTGCCATTTTAAACAAGATGATTCTTCCTCCTCGACCCTTCATTCCTCACCTGGAAAGTGGGTTCACAATGAACAAGTAGGCTGTCCAGTGTCAAGCCCCCTCCCGGATCAGGCTTGGTCTGTGCCTGTAGGACCCCAGTCTTTCTTTCCTTCTTCCCACCAGTGTCAGTTACCTCGTGATGCGTTATCCAGCAGTAACATCCAAGTGACGGCTCTTCCAGTTTGTTGGGGATGGAAAGGTCTCCCGGAGCAGGACTTTCAGTGCTCAGATGGGAAGGTCAGGGCCAAGCAGACAAGGTGGTCACTGTCTTCATCCATCTGTGCTGACGAGTAATTTATGAAGAAAAGAAGCCGGGCATGATGGCACATACCTGTAATCCCAGTACTTGGATGGCTGATACAGGAGAATCACAAGTTCAAAGCCAGCCTCAGCAATTTAGCGAGAGTTGCAGCAAACTAGTGAGACCCTGTTTCAAAACAAAACAAAAGGCTGGTGGTGTAGCTCGGAGGTAGAATGCCCCTGGAATCAATACCCAGTACCACAAATAAAGAAGAAAGGAGGAAGGGAGGGAAATTTGTTTCTCAGTTTTGGATGCTGGGAAGTCAAGGTACTGATATCTAGTTAGGGCCCTTGTGCTGTATCATCTCAGGACAGGAGACTGAAGAGTGAGGAGAATATGGGGGCTCAGATGGCTTTTAAACAAGTCCCTTCCTGTGATAACTAACTGGCTCCTGTGGGAAGGACATTGGTCCACTGGGGAGGGTAGAGCCTCGTCTTCCCACTCTCATGCTCTGGGGAGTAAGTTCCCAATATGTGAAATTCGGGGACACACTCAAGCCATAGAGGTCACCCTTGTAATGATCAACCTGCACATCTTGGTTGCTGACAGGAACCAAGGTCTGTTTCTTCCCCATGCTGCTGTCCACCCAGGCTCTGGGCTCCAGGAGGATCCTCTGCCCTGGAGACCACTGGGCCGGGGCATGGTAAGAGAGCACTGTGGAAGGCCCTGTATGAATACTATGGCTGTCAGTCACTTCTGCTCACCGTGGAGAATCTTCCCATAAGAAGGGACAGCT
The DNA here is from genome assembly GCA_004027655.1 of Graphiurus murinus. Classification (NCBI taxonomy): domain Eukaryota; kingdom Metazoa; phylum Chordata; class Mammalia; order Rodentia; family Gliridae; genus Graphiurus; species Graphiurus murinus. Next base: position 38,523 of record PVLC010005841.1, on the reverse strand, counting down.
GACCTGTGACCATGAAGACCATCTGCCCTCAGCCCCTTTGCTTCTTGCAGCCTGCTGGGGCGCGGGGCCAGGGGCCAGGGAAAGAGATGCCAGGTCTAGACTGAGGATCTGAGTTGTGGTCATCTTCTTGATGATGGTGGGTGGGTCCCTAAGGGACAGTGTTCAGCCTGCCCTGCCCCGAGGAGCAGCTGTGGCTCTTTGGGGTGCCTACTAGTGGGTGCCACCCTCAACTTGCCCTTCACGGCTGCTGCTGGTGCTGTGACATCTCTACAGGGGCAGGTGGTCTGTGATGCCTCCAGCCTCCTGCTTCCTTGGGTGGGACCTTCAAGATCCTGTGCTCCGAGGAACCTGCTGAGGTGGGAGGGAAGGTGCCTGGGGTCTCTCCAGGCACACTGCACCGGCCCTTTGTGCCGTGCCCTGCTTTCTCTGGCTGTCCTGCAAGTCTCACTCCCAACCCTTTGGGAATCTTGAGCTCAGAAGTGGGCACACATGTGGTTCTGACCACAGGCAGGCTGTCCCCAGAGCATCCTCACCACGTGCCACTCGCATGGCTGCACCAGGGTGGCCCTCTGAGCCCATTGCTGGCAGAGGCCCCCCTCACAGGTACCTAAAGCCTCTTGGAGCCCTATCCCTTGGTTCAAATCCATTTTGGAAGTAGAGCTGTGTTTCTTTTGTTTTGTTTCTGGTACTGGGGGTTGAACACAGCACATCCCTGTATGAGGCAAGCACTCTACCACTGAGCTACAGCCCCAGCTCTTTTTTTCTTTTATTATTTTGAGACAGGGTCTCAGTAAGTTGCTTGGGCTGGCCTGGAACTTGCAATCTTCCTGCCTCAGTCTCCCAAGTAACTAGGATTATAGGCCTGGGCCACCATACTGGGCTTGTTTTAAGAACACCTTCTTGGAGAGAAAAGAGTTTCCTAAAAATAAGGTCAAGTGTCACTCACACCCTGCAGTCTGGAAGAAGTATCTCAGCTGGCTTCTGCAGGAGGAGAAAGGAAAGGAAAGCAGTCCTCCAGTGACAGGGTATATAAAGGGAGCTACACCTGCAAAAAGGTGTGGCCCAGGGGTGCTCCTGGGAACCTCACTGTCTCAATTGGCCAAGGTGTGGGCTGCAGCTGGGAGGTTGGGCTGCAGACTGAGCAAGGCCTGAGGGTACCTTTGGGGCAGTTTTGGATTTTGCCTGGAAGACTTGAGGAGGAGCAGCAAGGACATGATGTGTTCTAAGCAAGGAGCTGTCCTGTCCCTCAGCACAGTGGGAGGCTTGCTGGAGAGGGCAGCAGGCTGACAGGGGAGGAGGGAGGTGGCTGGGCCCATCCCTCAGAGCTCGGAAGAGGAAAGAGACCCACAGAGGTGCTGGGGGGCTGATTTGGGGGCTGGGAGGGTAGTGTGCTACTGGACAGGGAATCAGGTTTAGGTGGAATTACACATGTGAAGCTTGAGGATTTTGTACCCATTGCTACTTCTTTACCAACTGAGGCTGGGGGGCTAGAAGTCCCAAATTCCAGGTCATGCTGTTTGCACACATCTAGACTAGAGTTAACAGACCAAAGGATTCTGAATCCGGCTGAAAAGGGGAATAATTCAGGAGGACAAAAGCAATTCTGTTCCCAGGTACTCATTTGAAGATCTTATAATGATCAAGACAAAGATAACACTCCAAAGACTGTAGGAATTAGCTGGTGGAATATGAAGTGCAAGAACTCTTGCTTCAGAAGGTCAGGAAAGCCCCATTTAGAACCTAAGTCTTGCTTTCTCCAGGCACAGCAGGGATGGTTTGGAGGAAGAGGGAGGCCCTTTCTTCCTGTCAGATGGGGAATCTGCCTCCTGGGCTCAAAGGGCAGCGGAGGCCCCTGGCCTGTGAGGAAGTCCTGTGAGGAAGGGACAGGAGGCACACCACCACTTTGCTGACCTGAGCCCCTTTGAATTGAATTCTCTCAGCTTCGTCGTGCTCAGACATATGTCTGAAGTTCACAGTCACTTTCTTTAAACATCTTAGCTGGCTCCCAGGTACTAGCATCAGATACTAGCCCTGCTGGCATTTTGTTTGGGTTTATTACTTTGTCATTTTCTGTTGTTCCTGGTCTCAGGGTTCAGGCAGCTGCCTTTGTGTGAAGGAACGGAACGGGGAGCGGCATCTTCAGCAGTGGGTGCAGCTCCTGGCAGCCAGCCCACCACTCTCCAGCTGGGTGACCTTAGCTAGTATCGTCATCTCTCTGTTCCTTGGTCTCCTCTTTGTAAAATGGAGAGCACTCCACTTAGAGTGATTTTCAGGTTTAATCCACATGAAACAATAAGGATGGTGCTTGATGCAAAAGAATACTCAGTGTTTACTGTTTTTATTTAACCCAGTAGGAGAAATGATACGGCTCAGTTACCTTTCTTCTATTAAGAAGACATGTCCAAGAGTTCATTTCTTCATACTTAGAAGGCACCATTTTTTCACGGAAAACGTCTCCTACCAGATTCCTCTGTGCCTTTGGGAGCTGAAGGGTGGCCACGCAGCTGGGGCCACACACACAGCTGGAGCGAGTCAGTTGCTCCCAAAATAGGAGTCCTGAGCCAGCTCCCTGCCTCCCATATCTAATGAGAGATTTTCAGATTCACATACCCCAAAGTGAACTGTCTGGGTTTTCTTTTCCTGTGTCTCCACCATAGGTTTTTGGAAGGAGTTGACTGCCTGAGAGGAAATTACAAAACATGAAAATCACTCTGAGGTGACCAACGAGTTCAGCACTCCTTGCTCCTCCCAGGCTGGATCCAAGATTTAAGAACTATAACTTCAGGTAATAAACAAGTCCCCACCTCCAGCCCCTGGCAACTGATGAGTATAGCCAGCTTGCAGTTGATTGGCTGCTCAAACATAGAGTTGGTGGTTACCAGTGGCACCCCATGTCTGCCATGTGGCCTGAGGGGGTCAGGGCTCCATAAGTCACCAAGACCTGGAGGGTAGGGCTCTGTGCCCCTTCTTGGCCTGCCTCTCTAAATGTTAACAAGAGTGATTATAACAGGGGCAGCCACCCAACCTGGCCAGTAACATTAAATAATTGTCAGATACTTCCTGAAGGATAAATTAGAGAGAATGGCTGGATAATTTCTGGAAATGAAGAGTACTAAGAGGAAAGGGACTTGTTCTGCTAGATATTAAAGTATATTCTAAAGCCACACTCATAAAAACTGTGTGGTATTAGGATGGAAAGAATTAGATCAGAGAAACCAAATAGAAAGTCTAGAAATTGATGACAAATCAATAGAGGGAGCATTTCAAATGATTGATAACAGGACATATGATCTAACAAATAGGGTTAGGACAATAGTGTATTCACTGGAGGGAAATAAGAGCTTTCTAACCTTAGGTAGTGTGCCAAAATAGTTTCCAGATGTATTAAAGTTGAAAACAGAGCCAGGTGCAGTGGTACATGCCTGCAATTCCAGTACTTGAGAGGCTGAAAGAGGAGGATCCCAGGTTTGTGGCCAGCTTCAGCAACTTAGTGAGATCCTGTTTCAAAATAAGAAGTGGGAGGGATGCTGAGGGTATATCTCAGAGGTAGAACACCTCTGGGTTTAAATCTCCAGTACTATACATACACACAAAAGTTGTAAACAGAAAGTAAAATTACAAAAGTAATATTTTCAGGTGAGAAAAGGTTTTTTAAAAATATATCACTTTGAATAATACATACAAATACCATAAACACAGTTAAAAGGGAAAAAAAAGTACTTACAACATGTATAATGAGCAAAAACTTAATGTTTCTAATATGCACATGTCCTAATTCAGTGTCTATTGATTGAACACCTACTGTGTGTTAGGAAGTATTCTAGGCATAAGGGAGCAAGCAGGTAGTAAAGCAGGTGCTTTCAGCCTCTTGGAGAGGACAGCCAGTCAAGGAGGAAGGAGATGGTTGTGGGGAAGATTTGGAGAAGGGCTGTGGGTAAAAGGTTAAGCAGGGGCCTTGCCTGGGGCCGGCCGGCTGGCAGAGCCCATGTTATGTGGGTAGTCAGGTGCTACCGATGAGAGAACGTTGAGCAGAAGTATGAAGGGAGAGGGCAGAACGGCCACGTTCTGTTTTCTTAATGTTTAGCCAACAGGACTTGCTGATGGGCTGGGTGCAGGCTGTGAAGGAAAGCAGTCAGCGTGGCTTCTAGGCCTGAGGCCTGACAGCCAGAAGGCTGAAAGTACTACGCGTGGCCCTAGGAGTGAAGGGAGGGTTGGCTTGGGAAGAACCCAGGTTTTGGCTATGGATGTTTCAGTGTCAGGTCTCCGCTCTGTATACAAATGGAGATGTTAGGGGAAATGATTGGTTATAGAAATCTGGAATTTAAGGAGATATCCAGGCCAGAGATAGGAATTTGGGGATTGTCATAGTATGGACAGCATTTGAAACAAGGAAACTAGGGAGAGCCCCTAGAGAGTGAGTGTAGGCAGAGAAGAGGTCTTAGAATACCTACGTGACTGTCATCTAGGAGTGACGGAGATCAGGAGGAACATGCCAAGGGCAGTGGGAAGGAGTGCCACCGAAGCAGAAGGAGAACCATGAGAAGGTGGCTGTCTCCTGAGCCAGGAGCTCAGCATGGTCGGATGCCACTGGTGGATCAAGGAAGGAGGGGATGAGGAGGTAATCACTGGATCTAGCAATGGGGAGGCCACTGGTGAGCCCAACTAGAACCGTTTTACTGTAATGATGGGGACAAAAGTGTAGTTTGAGCTGGGTGGGGTAGCACACACCTATAATCCTAGTACTTGGGAAGCTGAGACAGAGGATTGCAGGTTCAAGACCAGTCTCAGCAACTTAGCAAGGCCCTCAGCAACTTTTCGAGACCCTACCTCAAAAAAATAAAAGGGCTGTAGCTCAGTGGTATAGAATGACTGGTTCCATCCCCTATGGGAGAAGAGGGAGAAGTGTGGTTATAGAAAAATGGAGGGGTCAGTAGCTGGTGTTCAAAAGTTTCTTTTTCTCCAGAGAAAGGGAGTTATATAACTTGTGTTTATAACAACATGAGAATGATCCCATAGTGTGGGGAGAGTAAATGATGCAGGACGGGTCTGGGCAAGGGGCCCTGGAATGATGGTCTCCATGGTCTCCAGTGGGTGAGAGAGATGCAGTCCAAGCAGGAGTTGGGCAGGGGGCTCCTCAACAGGAGCATCTGGGTGGCTGGTGGATGTGGTTGCTGGCCTCTTTTTTAGTTAAATAAGAAGCAAAGTTATCAGGGCTGAGGATGGAGCTCAATGGTAGAGTGCTTGCTAGCATGCAAGAGGCCCTAGGTTTCATTCCTAGCACCACCACCACCACCGCCCCCAAAAAAGCAAAGTTATCTGCTAAGAGTGAGGGAGTGAGGGAGGTCTGGGGAGAAGTTGGAAGTTAGAAGAAAGTATAAAGTCCTGGCTAGCAGAGGTCTGGAGATTTGATAGCCAGGGAGGAAGGATTGTGGGCAGCACTGCAGGCCACAGAGGCACACGGCACACATTTTCTCTCGCCATGCTCAGGTACAGGCAAACATGGAATGAAAGGCCATCATGGTAGAGAAATGGGACGTGGGTAGACACAGGGAAGTCAGAGAAATGCCTATATAAATAGAAGCAGCATCAGTAATAACGTAAAAATCCAAGTAAATACAACTTTTTCAGGTTGGCAAGAGCTCTTTGGGGTATAGAAATTATTAGGGCTTTCAGGGAGCATAGTGTTTTGCCGTTTTCCAAAGTGTACAGGGTAGGTACCCTTTTGGCCCATCAGTCCTACTTTTAGAAATTTATTCTAAGAGATAATAGCTCAAATGCATGGAGATATATGCACAAATATGTTCACTCTGGCAATGCTTGTGAAAGTGAAGAATTAGCACACGCCTGGCCGGAGGTCTGGTTCACTAACCTGTGGGCTAACACTGAGATTCACACTCGCTGCCTTGCTTTGCAGATGAGGGAACCTGGGCCCAGAGGGAGGGAGTGACAGCTCCAGTCAGATCCCCTGGCTCTCAGAGCCCTGACGGCAGGGTGCAGCCTCATCAACTGGGTTTGGAGTTGGAGTCCCTTGCAAGGTACTTATCAGCATTTTTGGGAGTGTTGGGGGGTAGACAGTGGACTTCATACTTGTAGAACATGAATTTTCAAAATGTTTCCAAATTTGTTTACAATATCTTCATTTTATAATGCAGGAGGGTGAGTCTGAGAGAAAATAGAAGGACCATGGTAGAACTCCAAATACAACTTATACTTCCTGTTACTATCTGCTTTCCTACAACTTTTACCAAAGTCATAACAAAAAAAGATAATAAATAAATTGTATTTATTTCATTGACCACTTACTTATCGGTTAAAAGGAAATAAAAGTGGGAGTGTCAGGGGACATGGCACACCAGGTTGTCTCCTAGAGTCTTGGGTTCTAGTTTAATTCTTCAAAGGCCCAGCATGGGACCTAGAAGCTGCTCAGCTTCTCTGGGATTTTGTGTCTTCAACAGAAAAAAATGAGCAGGTGGGCCTAAATTACCCATAAAAACTCTTAAAATAAATATGATGTTCTTTCCGTTCTGTCATGTGCCAGTTCTGGGTTGGCTGGGTGAGATGTTAGTGCCAGAACTCAGCCCCCATGTCCCTAGCAGCTGCTCAGCCCTCTACCACCTTAGCAGAGCCCATTGAGATAAATACTCCCAGCCAGGCCTGGTGGCTCATCCCTATAATCCCAGTACTTGGGAGGCTGAGATAGGAGGATCACAGGTTCGAGGACAGACTCAGCAAGTAGTAAGACTCTCATCAACCTAGTGAGACCCCGTTTCGAAATAAATAAAATCGGGCTGAGGTGTAGCTTGAAGGTAGAATGCCTCTGGGTTCAATCCCCAGTACCACAAAAATAAATAAAAATAAATAAACAAATAAATACTCCCTTATAACCTTTCCAGCGCTTCCAATGGCGGACCAGAGAATGGACATTTCCTCAACAATCAACGACTTCATGTCTCCAGGCCCCACCGACCTGCTCTCCAGCTCGCTGGGCACCAGTGGTGTGGATTGCAACCGCAAGCGGAAGGGCAGCTCCACTGACTACCAGTAAGGCCCTCGGGGCTCGCCTTCCTCTTGTTAAACATGGTGTCAGTGGACGGGCGAAGAACATCTGGGGCCAGCTGCCATTGCCCCTGGAAAAAGGGATGGGAAGGAAAGGGCCGACTCAGGGCACCGGGCAGTTGGCTTTGGCTCTATCTTCTCGTGGATGGCAAGCAAGGAGGGGGCCTCTGGCACTGCTGAGGCGTCTGATCCTCTCCTGTCCCTGAATACTCCATGTCAAGGGAGAAAGAACAGCCATAAAGCCAAGTTTTGCCTTTACCTCCTTCGCTCCTTTGAGCAGGAGGGCTGAGCCTGTGGATGTCATTTCGGGGCTTTCAGCCAGATCTGGCCCAAGGCTTCCCTCTGAGGAAGACAGTAGCAAGTATCAGGCACTTGGTTAAGGTGTGTGGAATGGATGAGTGGAGGTATCTTTGCAGACAGCGTAGGAACATTGACGTTGTCCTTAAACAGTATTTAAATTAGCATTGTACCTGTTATGTTAAATAGTATTTCTGTTTCTTTTTAGACTTGATGACTTTTCTTTTGAGTAAGTAAATTTCCCCACTCACCATCCACTCTTCTGCATCTATACAAAGTCCTAGGGAGGAAGGCAATGTAGAGCATTCAAAGGCACATTGCCCTTTGCTGAGGCAACTGTGTGGGATCTTACCCAAATGTCCCTTAAGAGGTTTTCTTTGTTTAATGAGGGAAAATCTCCAAGGAGGTATCCCCCCTACAGCAGATGTCCTTTCTGCTGAAGTTCACAGGTCGAATTTGGGGAGCACAATGGCTGGAGGTCAGATGCCCACTAGGAGATGCTATGATTAATATGTAAGTTATCCCAGATCATTAAGAGAGTCAACACCCAGGGGATGGAGAAGGGGTGTGAGGACCAATGGGGTTCTTCTGTAGCACTGATTTCCCAACAGAGACCGGGACATTTTTCATGAATTCTTTGTCTTGGGCAAGTGCCACTAGAGCCACTGACATGTTCTAAGATTTCTGTTACCTAGACCTGTGGTTTCCAATCTTGTCATTACCATCACCTAACACTCTTCAGGTTTCCCTTGTGGACCCAGATTTGCAAACCTGCTGTAATTTGTGGAGACTCGATTGCTTAAGCGATCACAACCTGTCATTGTCTCGTGCTAAGACCCTGAGCTTTTCCTCACCTGCGAGGAGCCACCTGGCCTCAGTAGCAGATAAAAGTCCAGACAGAAGGGAGTGTGCTTTGCAATGTGACCTGTATGTTCCTCCCAGCTCTAGGACCTCCTAGAGAAACTCTGTCTGTGAGGGACCTCAGGGCACCTACTTGGGAACTCGGCTGTAGAATGCCCTTGATGTGACCCAGTACTCCTAGAAACAGTTTACATTGTTTGGAGGGCCAGGATCTCTGCTTTCTTATGAGAGAAAGGAGAAAGGAGAGAAGCCCAGGTGGCGGCTAGCACCCTCCTGATCACAACATATGGGTTGAAGGAGGAGGAAGGAAGAGGTGTAGACTGACCCACAGGGGAGTTTGGAACTCCTTCCTTGGGAAGATTTCAGTCTGCTTTTATTGAATCACAAGATGTCATTAAATTTGGGTTTCTAGGGTCTAGGAAAGGAAGCAGATCCCTACTGTGTCCCTAGGGCCCACACTTCCCTCTGCCCTGATTCCTCAAGCCCAGGGATTCCCACCTAGATGACAGTAGAACTTTTAGTCACAGAGCCTTTAAGACACTGCCTGGGGCTCTCTGCTCAGTACTTGCTTGGTGCTTTAATTAGCCCTTCCTCACCTCACCCTCTTCCCCACACCACCACTAAATAGATATAGACGCACATGAATCTTTAATGCTTGGTGTGTTTTGCAAGTGAAATAAGCTCCATTTATCCAGAATGGCTGGGGAATGAGGTGTTACAGACATTTTTGTATACTCTGGCTAACTAAGAGTTTCCATAAATGCCATGTTTTCCCAATTTTCAAGCAATCAGAATAGAGTAAAATATATTTAACACACAAACTCTATTGAGACTGTGTATCACTTTTGTTTGATAATCTGAGAAGCCAGCCCAGGCTTTATAGTAGATTCAACGTAATTCTTTTTTCTGTAATATACAACATTAATGTATACTGTGGCTGTTTGAGTTTTCTAATTGTTTAGTTTCTGGATAAATGAGAGCCTTCTATATTATGGTAAGAAGGTATTTTGTCCATCTCTACTAACATACAGTCATGTTCTCTTGTTTTTGCAGAGAAAGCATGGACACAGACAAAGATGACCCTCATGGAAGGTACCATGACCCTGTCCTTTGAACTTCAGCTATTTTCTTTGCACATTACACATGCTATTGGGGCATGTTCTACCTTGTTTCAATTGGAGATAAGCAAGGAGGCCATGAGCCTTCTCTCTGACTCCAGTCCCCAGTGTGGCTAACAACCAAGAGCCCTAGTGTGTCTGTGGAGAGGTAATAGGGATCCCGCAGGAAGAAAACAGAAATGTGTAACATCACCTTTGACCTCTAGAGGATTGTATTTTTATCTTTTGCTGTTTTTCCCCCAGGTTAGAATACACAGAACACCAAGGAAGGATAAAAAATGCAAGGTAAGCTTGGACCCTCATTTCATCTACAAATTGCTGGTTCCGGTTGCTTAGGGGGTGGCTGGGGAGGCTTGTATTTGCTCCTTATCAGTGGAGTCCTTTCTGGCACCATCACATGCTTAGGGAACAAGAGAGCCTCTGTTCCCTCCAGGCCAAGATGGCCTTTGCTTGTCTCCATCTAAGCATATTTGACCTGAAGGGGACTTTGGAGGTGGCAGAAAATCAGTCAGGACTAGTTTTTCCCCATCCTCAGCAGATTGCTCCTTCCTGACCCCCAGGGCCCTCTGGAGGAGACATGGCTCAATGATTCCATCCGTAGATGGTGATGGAATCACCGGCCCCTTAATTGCCCTGCACATTGCATCTCAAGGCCAGACAAGGGGCACGCCCCACTCCCAGATACCCTAACTTCATCCTCTCTACCTCCAGCTACACTTGCTAACCCCTTCCCATGGGGCCCTCAGGGCTTCCCACCATCAGTACCAAGGCCATTTGAGGTAGTGTCATGATACACAGAACCAGGGGCTGTAGAAACTGGCTGACCTAAGACATATAGATGTGGCATCTACTGCATCTAGCTGTGTCCTGGTGACCCAAGGATGGCAGTTAGGACCTGGTACCTCAGTCAGTGCAGCTCTGACCAGAAACAGCAACACTTTCTGCAGGCCACACAGTGGGCTCCGCACAGACCCCATAGGCACCCACCGGGGGACCCAGATTGCCCACTGTGGCTGCTCTGGATGTTTGGCTCTCTGAAACCTCTACCTCCCTTCTCTCCTTCCTCCTCATCTCAAAATCTACTTTTATAGAGGCTGAGAGGAAAAGCAATGAGGAGAAATCAACAGTTCAACTTACTGTGAAAAGGAAATTTTTATTTTTTTCCTTTAATTTTAAGAATGAGATAAGCATTAAAAAAAAAAAAAAAAAAAAAAAAGACAACAACAACTAATTCTGACCTGGTAGTGAGACCACTTGGTGGGGTCATTTTAGTAGAAAAGTCTAATTTGAAACATTCTGCAAATTCTACATTTACCTTGTCAGATGAATACTGAAGACAGTTACAACTCATTTATTTTTGTCATCGTTTCCTTGACACTAGCTTCCATTTCAAAGAAATCATTTTTCTTATTGTTGCTCAGGGAAGCTCACAGTCAGATTGAAAAGAGGCGTCGGGATAAGATGAACAGTTTTATTGATGAATTGGCGTCTTTGGTACCAACATGCAACGCAATGTCCAGGAAGTTAGATAAACTTACCGTGCTAAGGATGGCGGTTCAGCACATGAAAACGTTAAGAGGTGAGGCCCTGGCCTTTGTTGTCCTTCATGTTCTCACCCATGAATGTTACCACCCTTACCTAGAATGTTCTCGAGTCCTGAAGGCACATGTTGATTACTTGCAAGTATGCAGCCCTGAGTGATATGCCTGTGCCTTTCAGCAACAATTACAATGCCCAATGAAGTGGTCATTGGGCTCATGTGGGTATCGAGGTGCAGTTTTGCAGTCACACATCCCCAGAGCGTATAAGCTATGAACTTTGCATAGCTCTGCATGTGCACGTCGTGGAGCTGCTGCAGATTAGAGAGGACCCCACCAACGTCCTGCCTTGCATGCACGCGTGCCTGGATCCTACCTGTACAATTATAAAAATCAGAAATATAGTGCACACATAGTGACGCAGGAAAGTCAGTTTTGATTCTTAAGAGAAAAATTTATCATGGTTTCTTTGACGAGTGAGTCACTGGTTGATAGACAGTTCTTGCTGCATTTTATTGTCAAGAATGAACACTGATGATATTTTCATCTTCCTGAAATTTTCCCGAGCTCGATTGACTCTTTGTGAGGGAGGCAATATTTTCCTTCTTTGCCAAGTGTGGGGAGGGTGATAAAACAGAGGCAGAAAAGTGGAAGTGATTTATCCAAACCATAGGAGAAATCTGAACTATATCAGGCATTTTAGTGAATGCTGGTCCTGGAATTTTCCATAGCTAGACCTGGACTGTTAGACGAATTTGGAAAGTGGATGCTCATTCACGTCTGGCCTGTGTGGTAAAACAGTTCCATCTTTATATTTACACGAGGCCACCAGAAAGAAGAAATGTTTTGGTTTTTTTCCTGATTTTTGGTCATTAGTCAAAAATATAAATGTTGTGTTCTATCAACATTGCTTGAAGAATGGTATTTAAAAATTCATTTTAGTGAGGATGATACAGATTGTTATTGTAAGCTAATTTCAATTAAATTGGATTAAAAAAAGCGGAAAATCTTAAGGTATAATAAAAACCAGGAATGCGGATTAACAATATATGTCTTGTTAGCTGATCTGAAAGTCACACACATCCTGTTTACCTCCTTCTCTGCAGGACTGTGAGTTGTTAGAGCTCCACTTCATTTTATTCCTCACTCTCTGCACATTCCAAGTCATTTACTGCTGGCATTTTTCTCAGTTGCTGTTCTCCTGAAAAATGCAAGCTTGACAGCCTTTGAAACCCAAGTCTTGTCTCCTCCAGCCTTGGGAGCTAGAGCTGCATTGACTGGAGTGGTGCATTTCTCTGGTTGCCAAGCTCATTAGCTGGCACTGATGAAGAGGCCCACACACTCAGTGCCTTCTGCCTCGTGTCACTCAGGGCCTAGCCAACCGATGATTCCCCAAGAATGCTGGACCAGACAAACTACTTAATGCAGACCTCGGGAGGTGGGGACCCTCCCAGGAGCCTCTACAGTTTGCTTGTAAAGCTGCCTTCCATCTTAGAAGCAGATTCTGAACTTCCTCCTGTTATCTCTTGATTTTCCCTATAACAAGGAAGGCGTGCTTTTCAAGTCTCCTGTGGGCGAGTGTTCTCTTTCCGTGGAATTCTCTTTGGCATGATAAGATTGTCTGAAGCCAGATCGAGCCTTGTCTTGGTGAAGGAAAAAGCAAATGGAATGTCGATCTCGGTAGGGTCTAGGCCTCATCTAGAGGTGTGAGGCAGTGAAGTGAATGAGATGTTGTCTGACGATGAAGTCTCCTAACTCTTTCCCTTTTTTTCTCCCTAAGGTGCAACGAATCCATATACAGAAGCAAACTACAAACCAACTTTTCTGTCAGATGATGAACTGAAACATCTCATTCTCAGGGTATGTTGTGATTATGGGATTATTTTACACACACTGATTTTTATCAGTTTCAGAGTGCCTGCCTGCATGTGAGGATGTGATATGTCAATACTGAGTTCTTTTAGGTCATCCTTCTCAGGTCGACCTTCGTCGGATTGTTTGGGCAGGCTTCACATGCCTTTCACAAAACCTATCACTTCTCATCTCACCTTGCTTAGGCAAAAGTGGAAAGTCTAACAAGGCATTGTGATGGATATCTATAATCCCAGTACTTGGGAGGCTGAGACAAGAGGGTTGCAGGTTTGAGGCTAGCCTCAGCAACGTAGTGAGACACTCAGAAACTCAGCAAGACCCTGTTTCAAAAGTAAAAAGAAAAAAAGGGCTGGTGAGCCAGGCATGGTGGCGCACGCTTGTAATCCCAGTATTTGGGAGGCAGAGACAGGAAGATCCGGGTTCGCAGCCAGCCTCAGCTACTTACTGAGGCCCTCTGCAACTTAGTGAGACCCTGTTTCAAAATAAAGAATAAAAAATAGAACTGGGGGGGGGTGTAGCCTGGAGGTCGAATGCCCCTGGGTTCAATCCCCAGTACTGCAAAAATAAATAAATATGCCCCTGAGTTCAATCCCCAGGACTAAAAAAAAGGAAGTTCTATGCTACTGTGATTTTTAAGTCAGAAGAAGCAGGATTTCATTAAAAAAAAAAAAACAAAAAAACCAAAGTAAAACAAAACAATGCAGCAGTCATATTACTGCATAAAGGTTTTAGAAAGGGACCAAAGCTGTTAGCAATTGAAACTTTCTCTTCCCCTGGTTACATTGGAACAAAAAGGTCCCCCTGAATCTAAGTGTGTCTTGCTGTTTCTGGCTTCCATCAGGATTAGGTCTGCCCAAGGCTCCAAGGTGAGCTACGAGATACAGTGAATTTAACTAGGGAATTGAAGAGAAAGAAACTAGATTCATAAACATGTCCTTTTGCACATTGCAAAATGTAAGAGAAAAATGTACCAAAAGGAAGGATACCAAGTCCCTCCTTCCTTGCAGCCAGGGCTGACCTTACCTGCCCGACCACCTACAGCACCCTGGGCCCTATGTTTCAGCAGAAATTTGAAAGCCTCTGGGTAGAGGTTAGCTCAGCTGGATCTGTGCAGCATCACTACCATTTTGAGCTCACCCTGGCTTCAGGCACTCTGCAAGTCAGGCCTATCTAGTGTTCTCTCTCTGTCCCCTCATGACGTGCCCTACCAAGTGGGAGAGCTTTCAGTGGTAAGGAACAGAGGACCTGAAGAATAAATACAGGTCTGTTTCTCAGGTATAAGGTGGTGTGGGGTTGCACGCTCATCACTGTTCTTCCTGTAGCAAGGTGGCTGCCAGGTCTGAGTAGTCAGAACAAGGAGGAAAAGGGATAGCTGAGGCTCCAGGCTGGCCTTTCTTTCTTTTTTTAATCAAGAATGGATATGCCTTCCTGGAAGCCTAACACTGGACTCAAGCTGATTTAGAAATGTCATTTGGTCACTTCTTGCTGCAGAGCAGGATGCAGAATCAAGTGTGTAGATTTGCCAACCTCCATCATGGAGACACAGAGGGGAGGCAGGGATGGGGTTGGGAATGGGCCCCCCAAAAGTATTTACCATGCACACCTTCCAGGGCCACGACTGTTTGCTACACTTCCCTTTCCAAGGGGCTCACATGACCCGTTCATCGCTTTAGCTGTGGTCTGGTGGATTGAGGCTGAGGGCAATCACAGAGCCATCTCATTAGTGCCACCTCCCCAATTCCCTCGTATGTGAAAGACTGTTAGGTCAAGGTTCTGACATCTTGTACAGATGCAGTTTGTGTTTTTGAACATAAGGCAGGACTTCTTTTATCCCTGTCACAGTCTGTTCACTGGATAGCTGCCCTTCCCATCCTTTCCACAAGGCCGTCCTTGTTCTCAGGGGCTCACTGAAGTGAAATGTAAGCTTGGTCTGAGCATCTCCAGAGCTGTTGCTGGGGCTGGCTTCATAGACACACGACCTGTGCAGTTAGCCAGGGCCCTCCTGGCTTAATGCTCAGCTCTCACCATCTTGATTTTTGAACACGGGTCCTCACGTTTTGATTTTGTGCAGAAATCCACAAATTACGTTATAGATTCTGATTACCAATACTGGTAATTCAAATTTTGTTAAGAAAAAGATGTGTGTGTGTGTTTGCACACATGCACATGCACACATGTGAGTGTAGATGTAACCCAAATCCCTTTAGCAACCTCACATATTTAGTAATTTTCTTGTTGCTGCTTTTCTAAAAGGTTTTTAATCAGATGCCCACACATGGCAGGGTAGAAGGATCATAATGCTATTGAAGCTGAGTACTTCCCTTGGGCTTGCCTTTTCTGTTCCTGTTTTGCACAGCACTCGCAGTGATCTCTCTTCCCCGGTGACTTGTCTCACCACTCTGGTACATGCCAGTGGCCCTTGCCATGGCCAGGGGTCCAAGTGCCCGGAAGTGGCATTGACAGAAGGCAGGCTCCGCTCAGATGATGTTTGGACAGTTAGGCAGCAGGTACTTGATTTCCACTTTTCCTCATCAATGCAAATCTGACTAATTGCTCTCTTTACTAAGTGCTTTCAAAATATCTTTAATAAATGGTATGTCAGGGATCAGTCAGCCTTACCAGTTTATAATGTCAAAATACTCTACCTCCCAGGCTTTGGAAACTAGACAGACCATGCCCTTCTGTGTCACTTATTCAATGGCACCATCTTTCCGAGAAGGAGCCTGCCCTTGGCTGGCCTGTGGCCTTGATGCTAGTAGTGTTCTCACCTCTGCTCTTCAGCTCCTTCCCCTGGGAGTGTGAGGAGTGGGGGTGCCTAGGTCTCCCCTGCAACACCTGCCGCCAGCCTACACCAGCCTTCCCAGCCTCCTTGCTGTCCCGGGGATGCATTGAGATCTTTCAGGACAGCAGTGCTGCCAGGATTTCATAGTCACCTTCTTACCCGACACCTTTTGTGCCACATCCCATCAACAAGAAGCCTGAAAACACTTCTCTTGTGAGATAGAAGATTGTCTGCAAGGCAAATGAGGAAGTTATTAATACCCTCTTTTTTGACAGAATGAGGCTCCCAGCAGATGGTGCTTGGAAAGTTACTTCCCCTCACCGTCATCCTTTGCCCCTGGGCCAGCTTAGAGACCTGTTTTGGAAAGGATCCTCCCCAGCTGCTGCTGGCTGGGTGGCCTGCCAGGTTTGCACGGCAATAGAGATTTTGCTCCCCTCTCGCTCACTCTTCAATCCCAGCACAAGTACACACACCATTCTTTTACCTTCTAGAGCATGAACTCATTTACTAGTTCTCTGAATTAAACTACATCCCAAAGGCCCTTTTGTGGAAAAGAGAAGAGTTTCTCTAGATTTCCCCAAACAACACACTAAAGACTTGTAAATAAAGCAAGTATTTCAAACTAAGTGATTGGAGTCAGAAGAGCAAGTGTGTGGCAGAGTAGGGAACTCCCGCCCTGCTATCTGAAGACCCACACACACATAGACAGAAGCTATGAGCTCGGCCACTGTGGCTTGAGCAGCTACCTGCTTCAGTCCCTCTACCAAATGTCCTGTCTCTATACTTGTCTTTGTTGGTCTTTTAGATGTTTACCTGTATTCAAACTGAAGAAGGGTTAAGAAAAATCTAATGGGAAATTTTTTCTTTTCTTTTTTTGTCTCACTTAAAATACAAATCACCCAGTTCCAGACTGAGGGATAGTAATTGAGAACAGTAGTTCCCATCCCTGTGTACATTTAAATCACACTGGGACGGGCCTAAAACAGTACCAGTGACCCAGCCCCCTGCCCAACCATTAGCATGAAAGTGAAAAGAAAAGCCACCACTCCAAATGTTGAAAGCCATAAGTTCTGGAGAGTACCCTGTTAGTGATGGTGTTCAGGTTGAAGGCAGACAGTGGCTGGGGTATCGGAGACCGGATTTTGGTCTTAAAGGGCCCTTGTAATCTCAGGTTCTAGGTTCTCTGTAGAGTTGCTATAATTAGAGTAGTGGAACATGGTTTCTCCGAACTGTTATACAATCAAAAGAAAATTCTTAAGCTGAATTCAATTTTGAAACAGAATAAATTAAACTGGACTTTCCCTATAGTCATTAGATGATACATGAATGGACATGTCCACCTTGGAAAGAATCTTACTGTTCTCATGGAGCATTTGTTTCAAGCATCCTGTTTTCAGGACACTATCAGTGAGTGTTCTGTGCTTTGGCAACTTAGAAAACGAATCCTTGATTTGCTATCAATCAGAGTGAGTACAAGTCACATCCGAAAGTGTGATCAATTGATTATCCATTTCTCCTGATTAGGCAGCAGATGGATTTTTGTTTGTCGTAGGATGTGACCGAGGGAAGATTCTCTTTGTCTCAGAGTCTGTCTTCAAGATCCTCAACTACAGCCAGGTATTGTTCTGGTTCCTTTTGGTGGTGGGCCACTCAAAACAGTCAGAAATGTCACCTGTTTCTCAGAATAATGTAGGTAGATCATAGCCAGGCATGCTGGTGTAAACTTGCAATCACAGTACTTGGGAGGCTGGGACAGGAGGGTCATAGGTTCAAAGACAGCCTTGGCAACTTTTCTAGGCCTTCAACTTAGCAAGACCCTGTTTCAAAATTTAAAAAATAGGACTAGGGGGTAGAATGTCCCTGGGTTCAATCCCTAGTACTGTGCACAGGCATACAAAAAGAAGTATGTAAATCACGTGTAATTCTTCTTCCAGAAAATTCCTAACTTCTTAACAAAGAAATGAATCTAAATTTAGAAAAATATCTTTTACTATGCCCCATATTTCCCCCACCAGAAGGTCTGACTCTGATTTAACAACTTTATAGCTTTCTTATTGCTGCAAAATAAAAATCCTACTATAGACTTCGGGTGGGAAGTGAAGCTGTCTGACAGGGGGAAAGGGAGGCAGGCAATTTGATACCTGAGAGTAAGGAAACTTGGAAACCCACCCCACACTGTGTTTACAGTGATGTAAGCTCTGCTGAATCTCAGCCTCCTCTAAAAATTGATTTTAATAACCCACACTTTTATGATTATAGGATGAAATAAGAGTAATATATGAAAGCTTCTAGAACCAAGCTTTTTGCCTGTTGTGTCCCCAGAATTTTTGTTCATTTACTCACTCTTTCACACACTGGTGTTTGTCTGGAAGCTTGGAAAGCAGAATTGAATCAAAATGACATAAATTAGAATTTAGGTAAATTTAGGTTTTCAAAAATGTTTTGATCCTTCTAATTTCAGAGCAGTTATGGAAGACGTTAACAGACAAGGCGACTGAGGCCTACAGTGCATGATTTAAGAACAAGGAGGCTTAATGGCAGAACTTGGGTCAGAGCCCATGGCCCCACCCCCCCTTCTGAGGTCCTAACTGGGAACTTGAAAATAAATTTAAAAGAATATACATAGCCAAAAGATTCTTGCCATAGAGAATCATGAACTATTTATGTCCTTCCTCCTCTCACATGTTGTCAGAATCAGCCTCCATTGTGTCTTTCTAGGCGAAGGGCTGGACGTGTGTACAGGTCTTAAATGTTTGAGATCCTTATGCTTAAAAATACATCATTAAGGCAAAGGATGTACAGACTGTGAATACTTACTGCATAATTTATATTCCACCTGCAGCTGACTTGTCTTTTTAACACTTCATCCCCCATAGAATGATCTGATTGGTCAGAGTCTGTTTGACTACCTGCATCCGAAAGATATTGCCAAAGTCAAGGAGCAGCTCTCCTCCTCTGACACTGCACCCCGGGAGCGGCTTATCGATGCAAAAAGTAAGTAGATGGGAGGGCTGCGTGCTTCCTCTCAGCCCACTCCCGGGCCGCCCACCCAGTGCCAGCAAGCACAGAGGGGACATGTGACGCCTTCCCCCTCTCCCTCCTAACTCAGTGCCCTCTTCCTCAGCCACAGCTGCTACCTGTGGCTGTATGGAATTATTTATGTTCTTTTGGGTTTGTTGTAATTTGTATAGAGAAAAGTTCCATGTCAGAATTCATGGGAAGGAAGAAGAATTTGACTTGCTCCTTTTAGTCATTTTTTTTTTTTCATGATCTAGAAATTTGCAGTTGTGTGCTCCTGAGTTTAAAGTACACATACCAATTTCATTTTTCTCCTGGAACAAACTGCCTTTATCTATCTGAGTTACACATGTGCAACCTCAGAAGATAAAAGTAGGTAGACTTTAAAATGTAAATATGATGTTTCTTTGACCCAAGTGGTTCTTCATCAGATTGGCTCCCCCCTTTGGCTTCCTCCAGGTAGTAGTAGAACTGCCATTCACAGTCCCCCCAGTTTCCCAGTCCTGCTAGTCCCACAGGCAGCAGTACTCCTGCAGTTAGGGGGTGGACTGTGGTAGCTGGTTCATGAGTGCACATCCTGGTTCTACCACTCTCCAGCTGTGTGTGGCTTTGAGCAACTTACTGACACTCTTTGTGCCTCAGTTTCTTCATCTGCAAAATAGTACCTATTTCACTGGTTTGTTGCAAGGATTAAATGTGTAATATACTACAGAAAGAAGGTGGGACAATTCCAGCGTAGAGTAAGAACAGCAGTGTTATGTTCACCTTGGCCCAGTGCAGCCATGGTCTAACTAGTTTCCTGCTTTCAAGCTTTCCATGTTAATCCCTGAGGGAAGTACCACCAGAGGAACCTCCTTTGAAGCCTCCTCTTCATTAAGGCACTCCTCTTCTTCCTCAAAGTAAAACATAGTCTTTGGTACCTGCTTCCCTTTATATCTGGCCTTGGCATCTTTTTAGTGACCTAAGGAGAAAAAGATGAATGGTGATTGGTCCTTGCTTCTGAGGCTCTTACCATATAGCCAGGAGACAAGGACACAAACCACACCCTGTATCATAGGTGCAGCCATAGAAATAGCACCAGGCATAGAGAACGGGCTGATTCATTCTTCTGTGGGCGCGAGTACAGGCGTCACCGAGTAGATGACAGCCGAGGTGGATTTGAAAAGGAGAATTAATGTTTGCCAGGTGATGGAGGAGGAAGAGTGCAGAGGAAATGATTTGTGAACAGGTAGAGCGGTGTGGAGCCTCGTGGGTTGCTTGGTGATGTTGTTGGAGCTGGGAGGGGATGGTGCAGGGCTCTGAGCTTGGTGTGGCAGGTCATAGAGGGGGACAGTGTAGGAGGTAGGTAGGAGAGGAGGGTACCCTGAGGAGCCATGGACAGCATCTTCCACCGATGGCTGACTGTGGGTGCTTTTCCCCACCCCAGGTGAAGGAGGACTACACATCAGAATCACCCGGGGAGCACTGGAAATGGGCATGCTCCCCTTCTGGAGCCTGAACTCAGTTGGTCTAGAACAGCCCAGTCCAAAAGAAACAAAATGCAAACCACAAACATAAGCCACAAGTAACTATACATTTCCTGGTAGCCACATTTAAAAAATAATAAAGCATAAAATTAATAATATAATCTAAGCCATAAATCTCAAATATTTTGACATGTAATAATTATAAAAAATTAGTAAGTTCTTTTACATTTTTTGTTACTGTCTTTGAAATCCTACGTATTTCACACTTACAGCACATCTCAATTCAGAAAAGCTACATTCAGGTATTCAATATCTGCATGCAGCTAGTAGTTATTGCAGACAGCACAGATTTAGAACAGGGTCCAAGAATCATCTGTGTGTCAAAAGAATCCAAGGGATTCTGTTCTATAGCCAAGTTGAGAATTTAAGGTGATCCCACTTCCCCCCTTCCAATTCAGTATCTAAATCTTGCCTAGCCCTCATACACCAGCTGGCATTCTTGCCCTGGGAAACAGGTTGTCTTTGCCACATATTTGGTGCTAATCATACATCACCCTGTTATTATTAAACATTTCCTGGTGCACTTCCATTTCTCCTCTTACTAATAAGCTCCTACTGGACAGGAATGCTGTGCTATATTTCTTTTTTTCCTCCAGGGAACCTAAGCCATTTGTCCAGTAGCACTTTCTACATGATCTATAAACATTCCAGATTAACAATGCATCCATTCTTAGTGCATCTTTTGAGGTCTGAGCTGGTAAGAAATGTTATTCTCTCATCATGGTTATAAAACAGTGAGACAGCAAAGAAAAGGCTTTGTTCAAGGCCATGCTCCCCCTCCTGACAGACACCACTCTCAGTTCATCACATTTTGTGTGTTGATTTGCAGCTGGACTTCCAGTTAAAACAGATATAACCCCTGGGCCGTCTCGATTATGTTCTGGAGCACGACGTTCTTTCTTCTGTAGGATGAAGTGTAACAGGCCTTCAGTAAAGGTTGAAGACAAGGACTTCCCCTCCACCTGCTCAAAGAAAAAAGGTACAATTTGACAGTTCCTTAAACTCCTGGGACAAGAGGCTTGCTTTCTGCCGGGGAGCTCTGCACAGCACTGGCTCCACACCCGCCAGAGCAGAGTGGAGCTCCCAGCACTGCAGACAGGACCCTACTCTCCCCCTGCAGCACAGGGAGGAGGGGAGCAGGGAGAGCCAGGAAGAAGCCCTGACTTGTTGCTATGGTGATGGAGATTTGTGGATAGACTTCCTCTGTTTAAATTCTGTAGTTGGGAAAGAATACTGTCAGCCACAATTCTAACTGCTTTCCAAGCACCAACCAATCCACCTGAATTACTCTTGCCAGCTTCATCAGTGACCTTCAGATGACTAAGTGCAAGAAGGGCTTTCCACTGTTCTTCCTTCTTGCCCCAGCCTTCCATGAAACCACATTCTTCTCATCAGCCCTGTCCTCTGCCACTCCAGCTCTTCCTGGTTCCTTCTGCTGACTCCCCTCCTCTCTGCCCTGGGGCTTCCTTCCTCTATTCACAAGATCCATAGGTGATGTCACCCACTCCCTTAGCTTTAAATGTCACTTACATGCCAATAACTTCCAAGTTTACATTCCTAGCCCGGGCTTTTCTTTTGAACTCCACATTAATACATTAACTGCTTCTTTAGTCTACTGGCTTTGATATCTCAGGAGCATCTCAAACATGATACACACCAAAGTAGCCACCTGGGCCCCTCCCTCAGTATAGATGGTGCCACCATCCAGCTGACTGCTTGCACTGGCGAGGAACCTTGCCCCTCTCACCAATCAGTCTGCATTAGCCAGTTAGGAAGTCCTGCTCTGTCCCATCTGCAGAGGTTGCCTGAAGCGTGTTCTGCTGTCTCACTGCTCACTGCTCTCACTCTGACCCAGGCTGCCCTCGTCTTCCACCAGGTATGGGGAAGTAGGCTCACACACCTTCCATCTTTGCACAGCTGCCAGAATGATCTTTTAAAGCAGATCTTTTTATCCATCCCCTATTTAAAACACTTTCTTGTACCCACTGCTCTTGAAGAAAAGTTCAAAGTACTTGACGTGACCATATGGCCCTGCCAGTACTCAGTACGTGTGAGTGCTGCTGGCTTCCTTGTGAGGCCTCAAGTCCCTCCATAGGCAAGGCCTCTGTACGTGCTGTCATCTGTGACTGGAATCTCTTCTGCCTCCCTTTAGCTCCTTCACCTACTTACTCCAGCCTTGACTGCCTCAAGTCTTCTTACGGCACCCTGCGGGCTTTTTTTCTAGTGCTTTCTTATAGTTGCAGTTCCATAGTTATTTATGTGGTTGTTTAAGAGTCTTCCTCTCCAACTAGATTGTAAACTCCACTGGGATGTGTCTGACTTGTTCTCTACTGTGTTCCAGTAGCCAGTGCAGATGTTTGGTAAACACTCCACCACAGTTTGGTGTTAAAGTGCAGAGGTACCTCACACACAGTGTGCCCCAAATTAAAATCTTACTTCTCTCTGATCTGATCTGTGTTCTCTTCCCTGTATCAGCGATGACACCAGCAGCCACTCAGTTCAGAAGAGCAGGAGCCATCCTTACTTTGCTTCTTTCCCTTATGCTTTATGTTCATATTGAATCCTAACAGTTCTCAGAAATTTCTCCTGCTTCCCTCAGCCCCTTCCTCTCTTGCTGTGTTGTTGCTTTGGCCTCTGAGCCAGCCTCCCCCATCACTCTGCTCCCAGAGCATCCAAGCCATGACTTGATTTTGCTGTTTCCCCACTTGAATACCTTTGGAAGCTCTCCATTTACTGTCTGAAAAAAAAACTAGCAGATTTGTAAGTAAACAACCCAAGACCCTTATAATCTGCCTCCAATTTGCCTCTTCGGCTCCACCTCCAGAACTGTGCTTTTCACTTCAGCTAAAGGAATTCTTTGCTATTCCTTATAGGAGATGTATCTTTGTCCTTTGTACATTCTCAGCCTGTACACATTCCAGCCCCTTAGCCACTACTCATTCTTGGTTAACCTCCTACATTGATTTTTTTAGTGGGGGGGGGTCCTCTCCTCACATAGATTTAGATATTCCTAAATGCCCTTGGTATTATTGACTCTACTAAGCATGTATGACACTGGATGACCATTGTCAATGTTTCTGCCTGCCCCATTCACTAGATGCTCATTTCTGGAGAATGAGGCCTTTTTATTTAAAATGTTTTTTCACTCCCTACCTACATCCTTTCCCACCATCAGCTTGTCTATGCTTCCATAACTCAAGCCCAGCACTGACACTAACCATGGATTTTGATTTCCAGCAGATAGAAAAAGCTTCTGCACAATCCACAGCACAGGCTATTTGAAAAGCTGGCCACCCACAAAGATGGGGTTGGACGAAGACAATGAACCAGACAACGAGGGGTGTAACCTCAGCTGCCTTGTTGCAATTGGACGACTACATTCTCATGTGGTCCCACAGCCAGTGAACGGGGAAATCAGGGTGAAATCTATGGAATACGTTTCTCGGCATGCAATAGATGGGAAGTTTGTTTTTGTAGACCAGAGGTAAGTCTATATATCACCCTTGAGCAATGATTGCAGAGGATTTTCAATCCTGAGTTGAAAAGCAGAGAAGACTGGGCCATCAGCTAGCTTTCCTAAGAATATAGGAAGAAAGGGAAGTGATGAGGCCCTCTGCTAAAAAAATCAGACTTATTGGGATATCATCATAAGTACAGAGATCTTTTCTGTATCATTCTTTGGTATCTGTAAAGAGTTAAAGTAGGGTGATTTGATGTCCATTGCTAAAAGGAAATAGTTCTCTCTAAATATGTTATGTTTCAGGACTATTACTTTGATTGGAATATAAAGGACTTGGAAACAATTACTTAGGCCTAAGCTTTCCAATATAGTAGTCATTAGCCATGGTAGCCATATCAAATTTGAATTTAATCAATAAAAATAAAAAATTCAGTTCCTCAGGCCCACTGGCCACATAAGTACTTGATAGCCATGTGTGGCTACTGGCACATAGAACCTGTCATCGCAGACAATCCTACTGGACAACAGTGACCTAATCCAGTCTCCTCATTTTATGGATTAAGAACTGAGGCTGGCCTGGGAACTAGCCTCCTTCCAGTCATAGCTCAAATAGGTCGTGGACCTGGGCTGAGAACCCAGGTGTCCCCATTCACTGCTTGCCTCCCTTAACACTATTCACAGGCTACTATCTTTCTGGCTATTGGAGACAGGCACCAAATGTTAGAAAAGGCCCTTATGGCCCCAGCTGCTAGAGCTTCTTGAGTTTGGCTTCCTGATTAAAAATAAGCAGTAAAAAGGAGAGGTTTGCACTGGGATTTAGATTTCTACCACACATTTACTTAATTGTTAATATTTGCCATTTTAAAACCTGAAATTTTATTTCTTGGTCCCTTTGAAAGGCTTCCTTGGTTGGTTTTCCTTTATTTTTGTTGTCTTAATTAAATTCAGAAGCCTAAAACAAAAGACCCCCATAGTAAGCCTTCTAAAAACCCACCCAGCTTTTCTGCTTGTAGCTTTGGCCTTGTCCTCTTAGTCTGTAGTGTGTTCATCCATGGCAAAGTTGCTATTCATCATCTAGATGGCTTTTTCTTCCTTAAAAATCCCCTTATTTTCTTTCAGGGCAACAGCTATTTTGGCATATTTACCACAAGAACTTCTAGGCACGTCATGTTATGAATATTTTCATCAAGATGACATAGGACATCTTGCAGAATGTCATAGGCAAGGTAAGCTGTGCTATATGAAGGGTCGTAAGCTTAAAGTGTCCCCCTGCTTCTGGACTAGTTCACATGACCTTCCAGAGAAACCCACCCAGGACTCTCCAGGTCTAAACATCTGTGAGGTGTTTAGGCCCAGGCATCCTTCCTCCCCTTATCTACTCTTGACCACACAGCACTTCCCTCTACATAGGTCATGGCATGGAAGCCATCTCTAATTCAGAAGATTTACCCAGATCCTGTGAAGAATTAGGATAGCTCAGATGGATCTGGATCTCTTTTCCATACAAGCCTGCATTGCCTCCTGTACTTTGCTTTTTGACTAATGGTGTGGCCATACATGCAGCCTCCTGAGGAACCAATATTGACCCCTTCCTTCACTGTCTCCACCAGCTCCTGTTCATTCACCTCAGACATGCATTTCCAAAGTGTCTGCTTTTTACCACCCCCATTACTGTGACCCTGGAGACCTGTGATAGACTCTTAACAGGCCTCCCTGCTCCCTTTCACCCCCAGTCCAGCCTCCATAGTTATTACATTGATGTGGAATAGATGGAGCCCAATAATGCTTCCCTGTTTAAAACCTTTCTGCCTGTAGGCTGAAGCCCAAATCCCTGATAGGCACTGAAATTCAAGATCTCTTACCCTCCTGGCCTGACCTCCCTCCTCAGTTTTGCTCTCCATCCCTGACTCCAGCCACACTGACCCTCTCATTCCTCTTCTTGGCAAAGGTGTTTCTCCCTCAAGACTCTGACCTAGATTCCTCCTTGTAGTCTTCACTTACTCCTGACTCCTGAGGGTAGGAGTCATATCCTGTCCCTTCTGCTGTTTCTCCATCCTGGCACATGAAGGGTCTCATGACATGTTTGAATGAGGTGTGAATAGATTAATGTCCTCCATTGATTTGGATTTCCTAAAAATGAGATAAGTGCTACACTGCTTTTGAGCTTTGTGATGGAAAAAGAGCAGGCCCCTTTGGACAGCGGCTTCTCACTTACTGGCGTTCACACCAGAACTGATTCCAGTATTTTTTGGAGTCTTAATTTCAGAGTAACTGAAAGGCTCTTGAGTTAGATCCTCAGAAACAACTGTTTTTCTGAGGCTGCTGGCTCCCTTGGCTTATTAAAGAGTGATGGAGCCCAAGGATGGGTGTTTGATACTGGTGTCTTATTTAATAACACTGGGTTGAGGAAACATTTCTTTTTTGTTTTGTTTTGTTTTGTTTCAGTTTTACAGACAAGAGAAAAGATTACAACTAATTGTTATAAGTTTAAGATCAAAGATGGCTCTTTCATCACACTACGAAGTCGATGGTTCAGTTTCATGAACCCTTGGACCAAGGAAGTAGAGTACATTGTCTCAACCAACACTGTTGTTTTGTAAGTGTTTGTCTTTATATCAGAACCTCCCTTGCTTCAAAGGAAGATGCCTTGGGATCTTACTTGGGAAAAGGGGTGCAAACAACAGCCTTTATCACATCCTTTAATGCTCCCTTGCTGATGTCTTGTGAAACCTCAGGATGGGCCAAAGCCAGAAAGGGTTGTTAACAGAAGCTTCAGTACTCACACCATGCAAGCCCTGGCTTGTGGAATTGCTCCAGGATGCAACAATTTGTCCTTCCAGATAAAGCAGTCATCCTTTGAATTCCACAGGCCCTGCACACTGGGCATCTACTTGTGCCGCTGTGGAGGGAGGGTTGACCATCTATGAAAGGCATACACAGGCACTAGCTCATACTGGCTGAGGACAGGTCTCCATGCCTGCCAGGCTGGAGGCCCAAGCACTGACAGGTAGAAGGATCCCTCAAAGACTGCTCTACCTGCTAGGTGGGCAGGGGAGGGAAAGAGCTCCTCTCTAGCAAGGCCTGCTCCCCACACCTCCTTCCCCCTGGTGTCCAAGCCCCACCTGTGGTTAGAGGTGAGCGAGCAGCTGGGGCAGGGTGTGCTGCAGACTGGCAGGAGAGAAGGTGCAGTAGCAGTAGGCCGTTGCAGCCACCACTTCTACTGACCTGCGTCCCACACAAATTAGAAAGGCCCAGGCAGGCAGGGGGCCAAAGGTCGGGATGCTGTCCATCATTTATCAAACAGCGAGGAGACCTGTTCAGCCACTCAGACAGACACTTCATTTTCTGGCCTGTCCAGGTCCAGAGTGGACACCGGACACCTTGGCCAAGGTGAAAGGTGCACGGTTCTGAGCAGGCCTGACTCACGTTTCCTTATTGCTGGGATGTTCACAGAGCCAACGTCCTGGAAGGCGGGGACCCAACCTTCCCGCAGCTCACAGCGTCCCCCCACAGCATGGACAGCATGCTGCCCTCTGGAGAAGGTAACTATGTACTGCCGGGGCATCGGGGCTTGCCCATGAGAAGCTGCTTGTGGCCAAATACCCTCCCACAAAGATTCACGGTCCCCTGCCATCACGTTCTGTGAACAAGGCAGGCCTGCAGGAGATGCTGTGTTGACTTTCCCATGAGTACTGAGGATGCTGTCATCTCACTTTCTGCATTGAGCCTGGAATACTGGGAACTCACTGTTGTTCTTCCTGAGGCTGCCTGGACTCTGGAAGCCCTTGAAATAGCAAACTCCTTGTTCTGCTTGTATTTTCCTCCTCCTTTGTTGCCTAGTGGCTGTGAGGCACACTTTGGTGACTGTCTATGGCTCCTGTGGCTGGGAGGAAGGTGTCTGTTGGGGTGTGTGCCATACCCAGCGGGCCCCCTCTGCAGGGCTCAACCTTGGCCCCTGCTCTCCACACTGGACCCATCCTTCCTGGGACCACTTCTGCTTGCATGGCTTCAGTCCTTACCTTTCCACTGCTGACTCCCATGCCCACCAACTGCCTCCCAGATAGAGCCACCAGGAGTCACAGAAATACCTAACATTCAGAATACCATGATCCTATTCTCTGCAATCCCCTGTCTGGTTGTTTAAGCCAGAAACCTTGCCTCTTGCCTCTCCCCCATGATTGTTAAACAAGAAGTTCTGTCCCTTTTAACTCTTAAACTAACACATCACCACTGTTGATACTTTGGCCTCCTAATCTGCTTCCTGGATTACTACAGCTAATTCCATAGCTCTAATCTTACTCTGCCTGCCTCATCCTTCACCACATGGTCATGCACAGCATAACAGTATTTCACTCAACATTGGACCAGAGTCCCATAAAATCATAATGGAGGTGAGAAACGTATTACCTGGTGCATGGTCATCATAATGTCTAGAGCAACAAACATACTGCTCACACCCCAGTTTAGGTACGGTTAGGTACTGTGTTGCACTTGCCTACAGTTTTCAGCATAGTGACCTGCTGTGTACAGGTTTGCAGCTCAGCAACAGCAAGCTCTATTGTATTGCCTAGGCTAGACCATCTAGGTTTGTGGACGTCCATACATTGACAAAACCACCTGACACATTTCTCAGGATGTGTCCCTGTCATTAAGTGACATGTGACTGTAGTTTATTCTCTATGTGTTAGATTTTTAATACCCCGTCTCATTCAGCCCCTCCTTTGTGAAAGCCCTGTCGTACTCCTTGTGGATACTATCTAAATTTATTAGTATGGCATGAAGGACCTCATGATCTGATTGGTACCTGCTGCACCAATAACTCTCTCATGCCTTTATCATCTCATCCATGAATCCTTTGAAGTAGATTCCCAAGGTCTGTCCTGCCTCAGTGCTTTTGCACATGTTGCTATGCCTGGAATACTTTCCCTTCCTTACTCTCTGCCAAGCTAATTTGTATTCATCTTTCAAGATTCAACTCAGAGTTAACTTCTTCCAGAAAGCTGCAGCTGGCCCTGGATGAGCGGGGGTCCCTCATGCTTACCTGCCAAACTTAATACACTTTGCTAGACTGTGAGCTCCCTGAGGGCAGGATGCTGTCTTACCTCTGTAACTATAGCACAGAACACAGTGGTATTCAGTAAGCATTAATTGAGTTCATGTTAACACTTTGACCTCGGCTGGAAGAAAAATTGAGCCTTCCCCGGCTAGAATGCTTTTTCCTGACAAGGCACAACCTTGATACTGAACTTCAAGTGGATTATGGGATGAACTGAATTTTAATTTAATACATAATAGGATTTCTTCCTCAGTTTTCTCCTTTCCCACGATCAGATTCCTTTGTTGTAGGTGGCCCAAAGAGGACACATCCCACTGTTCCAGGGATTCCAGGGGGAACTAGAGCTGGAGCAGGAAAAATAGGTCGAATGATTGCTGAGGAAATCATGGAAATCCACAGGCAAGTAACACCTTCTGGCTGCTCCCTCTACACCAGTAGCTTTCAACCCAGGACCCCACTCCGGGAATGTTTTACAATGTTTGTAGACGTTTCTGGTTTCTGCTTAACATCCAGGGAATAGAAACAGGGATGCTACTTGCATTCTATAGTATATAGGGCAGTCCCCCTACCCTTGACCCCCAATAAAGAACAATCCAGTCCAAAATATCAGTAGTACTGAAATTTCAAAATATTCTCTTAAAGAAGAAGCTAAACCCAAACAGGCCATAGCTAAAGGAGACCACTGAGGAGGCTCCATTTCTTATACTTTGTATATGACTCAAGGAACTTCCTAGTGAGGATGAATGCACATTAACATTACAGGACTGCAGGAGAGCTGTGAGCTGCCAGAGTGATCTGGGCCTTAAGCATTCACTTCTTCTTCAAACTACCTAGGGTTAATAATAGAGAGAAAGCACATCAGTTAGTAATATAGACCCCCTTTGTGAAACAGGAGCTTGAAGATGTGTCCTAGGCCTGTCTCTCATATGGCTATGCTTAGGAGATTTACTTAACCTCTTGGTCTCTGTTGACTTAAACTATAAAAGGAAGGTACTGCCTATTTCCCAAGGATTGAATTAGTATTGAGGGAACTCAGGAAATCCCCTGGGAACACAGCCTGACATTTATTAAGTACTCTAAAACTGTGAGTTAAATCTAGGTCTTTAAAAGCAGTAAATGAGAGGGAAACAGCTATTAAAAAGTCCATCTGAATTTGTGGAATTGAGAGTTATATACTTCGGAAGTATAAGTTAATAGAACATAGTCATAAGAAAAGGAGAAAAAATAAAAGACTAATATTCTCTGCTGCCACTGGATTCTCTCAGGAGAACTGGAGACTGGCCTGTCCAGTTAGCCACAGAGGGGCTCTTTTCCCTATGGGGAGCCCAGTTCTATCCCAGCTCCACAGGACTGGTAGGTTTGGCTACTTGCCTCTACCTCAGGAAGGAGACAGTGTGCAATATAATCAGGTTCAGACCAGCTACCATATGCTCTTTGCTGTGTGGAAAACCAGAGTTCTTAACTTCAAGGACCTTAAACCTTTGGGAAGTCTATTCTCTTTATGGTAATAGGAAAAGTAGAGAATGCATGGGCTGAAGCAAACAAGGGAAGAGGAGTGTGAACGTGACCTTAACAGGATTTGCAACGAGGGGGGGTACTCCCTCTAGAAAACCAGGTGGCCTCTTGAATGGGCATTTGAGTGGTGTGTTCAGGGTCAGGAAGCAGGCAGCCTATGTGTAGAAAGGAGCCACAGAGCTACAGTGGGAAATTATTAAGAATCCTAAGAGGTAATGCCAAGCAGTCTGGACTGGAAGAAAACTAAGACCCTATTCATTGTAGAGTACTGAGCAAGTTCCAAAGTACTGCCTCAAGCATTGTGGAAGTTGCACTAGAATAGGGAGAGGGGAAGGACATGTTTGCTAACCCAGGAATGAGGCCTGTCCTACAGTGATGATGCTATCAATAGAGAAATCAATACCCTAAGGACTGGACGTTGAAGATGAAATAAGGAACGGTGAAAAGATGATTCTAAGATGGGGAACCTTGGAAAAATAGTTGCTTCATAGTCAAAAGCAGGCAACATTGGGAGAGACAGTCAACAGGTTTTCAGTAAGCAATTAGCCATCTCTGTGTGCTAAGGGTAGGTGGTATGTAGTATCTCTGTGTATAGAGTACATGATATATAGTATCCTGCCTTTGAGGAGCTTCTGTGAGAGAAAACATGTTCAGTCACAAATACTGACAAGTAGGCAGTACAGGCTGAGAGTCATGGGAGTTCTGGGCAGTGAGGAGTCCCTAGGTGACCCAAAAGCTGCATTCATACACAGAGGAGCTGAGAGCCTGCTGGTAACACAGCTGCCTACACACTCCCTAACTCTAGCTCCAGTAGCAAGCCATCCTTTCCTGAGGTCTGTTAGCCTAATGAGTTTATGTGGAACTAGAGTTCTAAGTCTTTCCTTCTATAAACGACCCAGGTCCACGTTCTATTACCTGCTACTTTAGAGGCTACTACTGTTACTATTGCCACTATTACTAGGTTACTTTTTTTAGGTGTGGCTGAGCTACCCCAGTACCTTCCATTTCCTAAGAGTATTCACTAAAGTGTTTGGAGGGGAGAGGATAAACCATTTGTTAAGGATTATAATTCATGGAATCAAAGATGGAGGTTAAACGTCAAAGGTCTCCAACTCATCTGGTTTCTGTGAGAAAATAAAACCGGCCACTTACTTGAAATTCACCAAGCCAAATTCAAACCCAAATCCAAGGGCTTTGTCAGTGAGAAGTTTGACTTCAGGGTGGGCATTCCAGATTAAGTGCCTGCAGAATGAAGCCAGCTCATCACCTATTTTTGTAATTTATAAAGTTTTATTGGAATACAGCTTTACTCATTTGTTTATATATTGTCTGTGCCTGCTTTAAAACAAAAATGGCAGAGTGAAGCAGTGTGACAGACCATATGGTCCACAGAGCGTAAAAGTTTGATACTCTCTGGCCCTTAAAGAAAAAAGTCTACCAATCCCTAGTCTAGATTCTTATCCTTGCTGGGCCTGGTGATGCATACCTGTAATCCCAATACTTGAGAGGCTGAGACAGGAGGATTGCAGGCGCAAGCACAGCCTGAGCA
The DNA here is from genome assembly GCA_004027655.1 of Graphiurus murinus. Taxonomy (NCBI): domain Eukaryota; kingdom Metazoa; phylum Chordata; class Mammalia; order Rodentia; family Gliridae; genus Graphiurus; species Graphiurus murinus. The sequence goes on along the minus strand of PVLC010005841.1, from coordinate 6,875 downwards.
ACACAGTGAGATCCTCACTGTGGATGTCAGCAACCTAGTGACACTCTATTTATTTAAAAAACAAAAAATAAAAAGGGCTGAGGGTATAGCTTGGAGGTAGAATGCTTGTGGATTCAATTCTCAGTAAACAAATACACACACACACACACACACACACACACACATACACACACAGATTCTTCTCCTCCTTCTTGTCCTTTCCCCTTAACAAAACATCCACTGTCACCTGAAAAGAGAAAAGGCAATGTAAAGGTAATATAATTGACTCTTCTCTTCTCTGACAGGATAAGAGGGTCATCACCGTCCAGCTGTGGCTCTAGCCCATTGAACATCACAAGTACGCCTCCCCCTGATGCCTCCTCTCCAGGAGGCAAGAAGGTAAGGTTGATGACTTAGGCTATACAGCCTCTTGTGCAAGTTGTAGTGTGTTGGGGTCATATGAGTCTGAAACTATAGGTGCATTCATGACGTTTTTCCTCCTTGAAGTACATGCATCTGTAAGGCTGGGCAGAGCAGACTGGTGGAGCTAGGGAGGCTTGCTGACATCCCCAAAAGGATTTATTCTATATGAATAAGGGAATTTAGAAGGAACATTTTATGTAATGAGGAGCTGTCATTTCATTTCACTGAGGGAGTAATTCAAAAATTTCTGTGAGGGAAGGATCAGATACCTCACACAGAAGGGTATCTCTGTCCGCCAGGAGTTTTCAAGGGAGAAAATTAGCATTAATGTCTAGGGCAGGCATTGGAAACAGCAATAGCACCAGCAGCACTTTGAAAGTCAGGCCAGGCTTTTCAGCTGCAGTACACTTGGGGATCTGCCACCTGGGTTTCCTATAATGTAACAGCATTGGGAATGAGTAATTTATCAGTCACCAACTCACCTAGAGCTAACTGGAAGACCATACTGTAAAGAGGTCTGGAAACCACTCATCTGTTTTCATCATTGCCAGAAAATGTACAAACCTAGGCCCTATTAATTATAAGTCATAAATCTATTTACAGTGCCAGACATCAGAGTAGGTTAGGATAGCCCAAGGACAACTATCTTTAGACATGAAGTATTCCTTCCCTTATCTCCCAACACACACACACACACACACACACACACACACACACACACTGAATGAATGAATGAATGAATGAATGAATGAATGAATGAATATGAGAATATGAATGAGAATCAGCAAGTCCCTTGGGACACAAAGTATCAAAAGCAAGGCAGGGCTTTCTAACACTGGGCTCCTCAGAGATTGAGGTTACCAAGAGATGTGATGCTACCTGGTGGGACAGGAGCAGGTGTGGCTGGAAAAGAAAGCGGGTAGGGGCAGAACTCCTGCTTCTACTATGATAGCTTTACTTCTATTTTATATGTGAATCTTCTGCAAAAGTTTTGATTTGAAAAAGGGTTTTGCTCCCCCCAACAGGCTGAAAGTCAACAAAGTAATGGGTAAGAGCACAGTCAACATAAGGTAGACCTGGATTTGAAGCCTGGATTTGCTGTGTACTAGCAATGTTACCTTATACAATTTTTAAGCCTTAGTTTTCTTTATAATGGAACTAATATTGTTAGAACAGCTAGCATCTTTGTATATCAAGTGCTATGATAAAAAAATATATTGAAACAGGAGGATTGCAGGTTTGCAGCCAGCCACAGCTACTTAGTGAGGCCCTCCGCAACTTAAGTGAGACCCTATTTCAAAAATAAAGAATATAAAATAGGGCTGGGGGATGTAGCTTGGAGGTGGAATGCCTCTGGATCCAATCTCCAGTACTACTGAAAAAAAAGAAAGAAAATGTATGTGAAAGTGCCTGATACTCAGGAATGACTCAGAAAAGTATCACCAGGTAGATAAAAGTATCAACCCTACCTGCTTGCTAACTGTGCTCTTAGCTTTATTCTATTACACCCCTAATTCCTTCTTCCCTATCTCCTTAGGGTTGTCTCACTGTCTCTGTTTCTCAATGCAGCTTTTAGGCAATTGATTTCTTGGTATTACCAAGGATCCTACTAAGTGGATTTGAAAGGTTTTCACTACAATATATACTTAAATATTACTCAGAGAACTTTCATATACACTCTCTCATCCTATCCTCACAACTTAAAAATCATAAAATCCAGGCTCCTCAACATTTGTTTAATAAGTAGGGCCCTAAACTACAGTCCAGATCCTGTGACTTCCAGTTCTTTTCACATCAACAATTGCCAGAAATTTGAAACTGTGCTCTGCACTGTATAGCTCCAAGTATTTTTGAGGCATTTATAAACTTCTTTCCTTTTCTTTGGGTTTAAAAAAAATGGGTCTCTGGGAGAAGAAACTTTGAACATAATCTCTCATGAGATGAGTCCTCAGCAGCAAGACTTACAAGAAGAGCAGCTTAAACAAGATGGAGTTCAGAATGACCGCAGCAGTAAGTGGTGCAGCAGACCCAGAAGAACAAAGGTGGCCCTTCCCTATCTCCTTCAACTTATTTAGCTTGCAGTTCTTTCCATCACAATCAAGCTGAAAGGGGGGAGGCTAAGTGAACCTTCACAGATCCCAGGAGAGTAAGACAGGCACTGAGGCACTAAGGCAAGTTCAGATAAAGCAGCAGCTCTATAAATGTCACCTGTAGTCTTTTTGGGCCCCTCAGTATCCTTTCAAGGGACTATAAACTCAAAGCTATTTTCATAGTAATGCTAAAATGTCACCCTTTTTTATCGCCGCCACTACACTGATATGCCCACTGATAATGCAAAAGCAATTGTTGAGTGACACTGCTGGCGCTCTTGCAAAGATCAGAGCAGTGGCACCAAACTATGCTACAAGTTACTGTATTCTCCTCCACCATGTACTTGCAATACAGTAATAATAATGATAAATCCAGTTATGATTTAAGACAGTCCTTAATGAGGCAGTACTCAGAGAAATGGTAAAACCATTAAAGGGCACGTGCTACATACTGAATATAATAGTTGTGTGAAGAAAAAGCACTTGTACAATTAAGTTGAGAGCTAAACTAGCTGCTTGTTTCATAGGACATTTCTACTCTTGCAAACTATAACTCAGTGATCCTTCATAATCAGTATCCTATAAATGACCAATGCAAGATATTTCAAAATCATTAAAGGGTAAAAAATTCATCCTAAGTGCCAAGATATAATAGACTTTAACATAACAGAGTACAAAAAATTATTTGCTATGATTTTTAGATTCCATACTGCACCTAACTTTTAGGAAACCTCCACTCATCAAGGTCATATCAAAGAATACCACAGTTATTTGAAAATGCTATTAAACTGTACCTCTCTCTTCCACCTATTTAACTACAAGAGGTCGGATTTCCTTCATATACTTCAAATAACATACCTAAACAGACTGAATGGAGCAGATACGAGAATCCAGTTGAAATCTCAAGCCAGCCATTATGTTTGTGAAAATGTAAAACAATGACTTCTCACTAATTTTTTTTGTTTTGTTTTGGGAAAGTTATTTTTCATTAAATTGCTATTATTCATGCTAACATGTAATGGGCCCCTAGAGGTCAGGCCCTCCAGGTGGGGCACTGCACGACTGCCAGGGTGGGGGAAGAATATAACATGTAATGGATCTGTTAAAATTTTAAAATATGTTAATTTCAAATATATTAAATACTGATAAATATAACCTACATAAGCAAAAGTTCTTTGGAGTCCTCAATTTTAAGAGTGCACAGTGGTGCTTGCCTGCAATCTCAGCTACTAGAGAGGCCAAGGAGGATCTCATTTGAGGCCATCTTGGAGATAGCTCAGTGATAGAACACTTGCCTAGCATGCAGGAGCCCCTGGGTTTGGGGTGTGGGGGCAAAGGAGAGGGGTGTAAAGGGCTCCCTAGTCCAAAAGAACTGTGGAGATAGAGTTGTAATGCCACCTACTGGCAAGGTCTGGAATCCCTGCTCCTGAAATCCAGCAGCTATCAAACTGTCTACTGACTTCTGTCCAAATACTTCTCAAAGGATGCTCTTCTGAGATTCAGCCAAGGGAAGAGAGCTTGGAGAAGGAAGGAATTTTGAGACAGGAGTAGAGTTCTACTGTTAAGGAACAATAATAATGCTCCTCAGTAGTCTATCATAACATAAGCCAGAGGTTACTAAAGTTGGCACCTGTAGTATATATGATGACAAAAGATTTACTTCTACTGTTTTATTTGTGACTCCTTAGTTTTATTTCTTCACAGCATTTTAACAATCCCAATTATTTATTCTTCAGCAACATATGTTGCCATGTTTTACTCCCCTACAGGGGGAACTGCCTAGCTAGGCTCACTGATGTTTAGGCCTTGGCCTTCTTTAAGTATATGGATGGCATGATCTTAGGTAATTGAGAATTTTATTCAGCCTAAGTATCTGTGTGGGCTGAATCAAATGCAGATAAAAGAATACTTTGGGGAGAGGTTTTTTTGTTGTTGTTTTTTTTTTTTTCCTCAGTATGACTGTTCCTAACAGTTCCTTGTTTAAAATCATGTGACAGGAAACTAAACCCATTTTAACTTCCCCCCTCTCCTGCCCTCCTCTTTCCAATATGCTTCATTTCCTTGGTGAATCATACGTGATACTGACTGAAAATTGCATTTAAGAGTGTAAAACTTTAAAACTTTCTCTCTTTTGTTTGTAGATTTTAAATGGAGGGACTCCTGACATTCCTTCCAGTGGCCTACTACCAGGGCAGGCTCAGGAGAACCCAGGTTATCCATATTCTGATAGTTCTTCTATTCTTGGTAAGTGGCGTTACTATTCATTTTCATTTTAATGAGCTTGCAGCACATCTGACATTAAGAAAAATTCAAGAACTGATTGTACAAAGCAAGTTGTAGTGAATTTGATTAGAACAAAGTAAAGGTTTGAAATTTAAGTATTTCAAAGTTGACTTGAATGGTTGTGTTTTGGAGATCTACATGTCTAGAGCAGCCTAGACATTTGCCCATGTCAGGCATAATCTTCAGAGGGAAAGTTCATGCAGGTTCATAAACAAAGCCTAAAAGGGTAGCCAATAAGATTCAGAGGGTATTAAAAGCCATTAAGTGATGATAGTTTTCTTCCCCCATCTGATCCATATTTTTCTTGATTTTTTTTCCTATTCTTTTCCTATTTGCCATTCTTTCTGTAATTCTCTCCTCTTAAATGGTTACTAGAATATTAAAATAAGGTGAACCCAAAAAAGTTTGTTTATTAAATTTTAAGCATTTTGTTTTTATTCTTAAAAAGTTGGTCCTTTCCTTTGAAAAACAGCAGTGTGTTCAGTGTGTGTATGTTAATATAGCCCCCAAAACAGCCTCTATCACCCTACTGTTAATATAATTTTCTTACAAGTTTCTTAGAAATTGCTTACAAAATCTAAACATGCTCTGGTGTTTTGTTTTTTTAATCACTGACCAGTCTTTATCTCCTCCCACAGGTGAGAACCCCCACATAGGCATAGATATGATAGACAACGACCAAGGATCAAGCAGTCCCAGCAATGATGAAGCAGCAATGGCTGTTATCATGAGCCTCTTGGAAGCAGATGCTGGGCTGGGTGGCCCTGTTGACTTTAGCGACTTGCCATGGCCGCTGTAAACACTACGTGTTGCTTTGGCAACAGCTGCAGTATCAAAGTGCATTACTGGTGGAGTTTTACAGTCTGTGAAGCTTACTGGATAGGGAGAGAACAGCTTTTATGTGCTGACCTCATAAAAGCCATCTCAGAGCCATTGATACAAGTCAATCTTACATGTGTAACTTCAGACAAAGTGGAACTAAGCCTGCTCCAGTGTTTCCTCATCATTGATTATTGGGCTAGCTGTGGATAGCTTGCATTAATTGTATATTTTGGATTCTGTTTGTGTTGAATTTTTTAATCATTGTGCACAGAAGCATCATTGGTAGCTTTTATATGCAAATGGTCATTTCAGATGTATGGTGTTTTTACACTACAAAGAAGTCCCCCACGTGGATATTTCTTATACTAATTGTATCATAAAGCCGTTTATTCTTCCTTGTAAGAATCCTTTACTATAAATATGGGTTAAAGTATAATGTATTAGACAGTTAAATATTTTTAATAAATGTTTCCCTTGTTCTATAAATTTTGTTCCCTTGTTCTATAAATTGTTCTATAAATTCTGTTCCCATTTCAAATAATTAGAAAATAATTACATGCTGCAGGCTAGATCATCAATTCCAGTAGTGGACATTTAAGGATGATCCATGCCAGTAATATTTGCAACACCTTTCTGATCTTCATAACACTTCAGGGATATAATCTCCTCATGCCATTACCTTAGTTATATTGTGAAAAAAAAAATAGTTTCCAAATTGTTACCATTTCAATTTATATAAGAACAAAGGTGTTACTGCTTACACACAAATTTCAAATCCTTTGAACTTATAAACTCAAAATTACTGTAACAAATTGGCTTTTCTACTGTTTCCCTCTCTACCACTATTGTAGTTATATGGCTTCAAACTCTTAAGTGGCCCCAGACTCAAACTAAATGTTTCTGACTCCTTCTTGGATTACATAATTTTTTTGGGGGGGGTACGGGGTTACTAAGGATTGAACCCAGGGGCATTCTATCTCTGAGCTATACCCCCAGCCTCCCCGCCTTTTTTTTTGTTTGTTTTTTTAAACAGGGACTATCTAAGTTGTTAAGGCTGGCCTCAAACCTGTGATTCTCCTGTCTTGGCTTCCCAAGTACTGGGATTATAGGTATGAATCATTGTGCCTGGCTGGTAACAGAATATTTAAGATAGCATTTGAAAGAACAATTTGCCAAGGAGGGCAACACAATGGAAAAACATTGAAATGGTATCAGGAATTGGCTCTGAAACTTAGGGTTAGTACATGCCTTACTAAAATCATTTAACTTTTCATATCA
>PVLC010005840.1:60261-73499 GCA_004027655.1 Graphiurus murinus | reverse complement strand
AAAAAAAAAAAAAAAAAAAAAAAAAAAAAAAAAAAAAAAAAAAAAAAAAAAAAAAAAAAAAAAAAAAAAAAAGAAAAGCTTTGAGAATATATTCCTGAGCCCTAAGTCTATATCATACTTCAATAGCAGGTGTTGTTCTGTGTAAGACAGAAAGGGTTTTCATGCCAGAGACATTGCTATGGTTTGAAATCACAGTCACCGAGGATGGTAGAAACGAGTAGTGGCCACCCTCACGGCCAATGGTAAAGCAATAGCTCTGCAAAGAGAGGACAATTTATTTGAAGGAAAAGTTGCTGAGCTACTGGGAGAATGATGTTAAAAAGCCATTTTCCTCCCCCTTTGGGATCAAACCCAGGGCCTTGTGCATATCAGGTGAGTGCTTTACCATTGACCTATACCCCCAGCCCCAAACCACTGTTTTTAATAAAAAAGTACAAGTATTGTTTATTTTCAATACCTGATCGGTTTCTTTCATCTTTAGAGTTGATGTCGGCACCCAACAATAAGAGAGTCTGAACTGTGCTTGTGTGTCCTTCCTGAGTGTTGAAATAAATTCATTATCACTGTGATGAGAACAAAAGCAAACCTTTACACACAAACTCCAGTTCTTCTTCTAAAACTGTCAACTACTAAAACTGAATTTTAGTATCTAAAGAAAGGCTCATGCGATCACTCTCAATTAATAAAACATTGAACAAATATTTTGATTGCATTCACCTATGAGGATATAGACAATCAACTTTGTAGGCTAAATGATTGATCAAATAAAGCTGGGTTTCCATCAATGAAAGCAGTGTAAAATCTTGTGATTTATACAGAACCTGCAAAAAATTTTCCAAGCAAATAAACTCTTTGCTAAAATCTTTAAAACAGAGATAATGACGAAAGGTTGTAACTTCTCACAAAAGAGAATCCTATTAAAGCTAGCACTATTATTTATAAAATAATTAGTATTTTCTTTGCCTAACCCAGTTCATTAGTATGGGGCAAGACCAAAATCAAGGCTTCAAGTTCTATCTTCTGTGGAAGAATCACTAGCTTTTCTCCCCCGTGGTCATAGACGAGACCCTCAGCCCACCCTTAGAACCTACCTCCTCACAAGGGGGAAATCAGGCAGGAGAGTGTAACTGATCAGAAAAAAAGAAATTATTCCTGATTCTAAAAAAACAAAGGCACACAGCCACTAAATAAAGTGCAGGTAGTATGCAAGACCCCTACCTCTCTCTCTTTTATACTGGGGATTGAACCCAGGGGCTTTCTGTACTTCTGAACTACCCCACCAGCCCTATTTTATTTTTTATTTTGAAACAGGGTCATGCTAAATTGGGGACAGAGGGTTTCACTAAGTTGCCGAGGCTGGCTTTAAACCCGAGATCCTTCTGTCTCAGCCTCTCCAGTACTGAGATTACAAGCATCTGCCACCAGGCTCAGCAAAACAGAAACATTTTCTGTTTCTCTTTGGCGTTTTATACATTGGAAAGATCAGTAAATGCAATGCCTTTGCTTCATTTAAAGAGATTAACTTCTAAGCTGGGCGAGGTGGCACACGCTTGTAATCCCAGTACTTAGGAAGCTGAGACAGGAGGATCTGGGTTCGCGGCCAGCCTCAGCTACTTAATGAGGCCCTCCGAAACTTAGTGAAACCCTGGTTCAAAATAAAATATAGGACTGGAGGTGTAGCCTGGAGGTAGAATGCCCCTGGGTTCAATCCCCAGTACCACAAATAAATAAATACATAAATAAAAAATAAAAGAGATTAACTTCTGAAATCCAGTGTAAGGACAGAAAGCTAGGAATTTCATACAGGGGATCTTTTTGGCTTTAAGTAACACTAGTATGATACACATTATATTGTGAGACCATAATGCACCAATAAAAGCACATAAAAAAAATGTCAAACACAATTAAAAAAAAAAAGAAGAGACCAACCTTAGCTGCATAGTGAAGAGCAGTGAGATGGGTTGATGTTGCTCTCACATCGACGTCGATGCCAAGATCGGACACCAGGAAGCGGATGGCTTCATCCTGCCCAGTGACTGCTGCCCTGTGCAGAGCCTGGGCCCCCAGGCTGTCCTCAGCCCAGAAGCAAGCCTAGTGAACAGGAGTGAGGGGCAAAGAAAATAAGAAGCAGAGAAACCGGTCCATATACTTGCTGACATTTTGTTTTAGAGTTTCTTATTTCTGGTACTGGGGATTAAACCCAGGGCATTCTACCTGAGCTACACTCCCAGTCCTTTTTAATTTTGGTTTTGAAACAGGGTCTCACTAAGTTGCTGAGGCTGGCCTGTGAGCCTCCTGTCTCAGCCTCTCAAGTACTGGGATTACAGGCACCTGCTGACATCTTGGCTAAACTTAGTTGACTAGGCACATTTCTCTGGGCAGAGAATACAGAGCTTTTGACTGATCCTCGAAGGACTCTAACCAAAAGATGGTTATGAGTCAAGGCTCCAGGCTCCAGTGCCAAAAGCACCATCAGGGACAGTGTGTCACTGTTATGACTATCAAAGATCTGTTGTTGATTGAACACTTAATTTGCTAACTGCTTTGTGTACATTATATGATTTAATCCTGATAGGCACCTCTTGATGAAATTCAACCTGTCTCTGTATTAGAGAAGGGAACACTGAGACACTGATGCTTGAAAAGGGCAAAAGGAACTTGCCAGAGCGGGGATTCGAACCCAGGGTCTGAGTAACGATGTGTCCCGCTTATCCTATAATCCACAACTTGCAGGAAGAAGCAGAGGAATAAAACAAAACCATTTTTATACCTCGTGTTTTTCCAGGAGCAGCCTGGCTATGTCCATGTGACCACACTGAATTGCATCCATAAAGGGGGTGACACCACAGTTGTCTTTGCAGTCTGGTTCATACTGGCACCTAGAGCCCAAACCCCAAAGTACAGAGCTGAGAACACTCACTGCTTCAACCCAGTGGGCATGGTGGCATATACCTGTACTCTCAGGACTTGGGAGGCTGAGACAGGAGGATCGAAATCAGAGGGCCAAGGATCTTTGAAAATGGAGCATTTCTTTCTTTCTTTTTTTTTTTTTTTTCAGTACTGAGGATTGAACCCAGGGATATTCTACCTCTGAGCTATACCTCCAGCCCTATTTTATTCTCTATTTTTGAAACAGGGCCTCACTAAGTAGCTGAGACTGAATGCAAACCTGCGATCCTCCTGTCTCAGCCTCCCAAGTCCTGCGATTACAGGTATATGCCACCTGACAGCTTCAAAACTGCTGACACTAAGATCATTACTTCTAGGCAACTGGGTCCCTCCTACGCTCCAGAAGGGAGCCTGCAATTCCCTGTAATGCTCATCAAACTTATGGAGCTGGTTCAGTCTATCTTCTTGCCTGTCTCCGATTCCATGAGGTTAGAAACCACACCTGTCTCATATTTGCTGTAGTCCCTGCATTGGTGCAGGGCATGGTGCACATTAGGCACTGGCTCTACACATTTGTTGAATAGAGAAATCGCTTATTTTCCCCATATGTTTGTTAGTATGTTGGCTTTATGTTCTTTGAGTTATCAGCTAATGTCCATTCACTTTTCTTTTGCAAGCTTAGTTTCTTAATCTGACTGAGCTTTTTATGTAACACTAACTCATTATTATAAGTAACAAATACTTTCCTCCAATTTACTGTTTTGTTCTTACCTCTGAAGAATCACCTTTACTGCTTCTAAACGGCCATGCATTGCTGGGAGGAGAGAGTTGAGAATTAGAGCTTTTTAGTGCAGACATAAAATGCTTCTTGTCTGGGGATGTAGCTCAGTGGTAGCGCATTTGCCTAGCATGCATGAGGTCCTAGGTTTGATCACCAGCACTGCAAAATAAAATAAAATCCTTTTTTCTTTCAGGCATTCCTCTCTGCCTCATTCTTTTAGTTATGACTTACAGAAAGGAGTACTGAAGTTAGGTACACTGTTCCTGTCCTAGAAAAATAAAATTTAACTGGATTAAATGATAAAGAATGATATTTCTGCTTTACATGTACATAACCACACTTGATTATCTTATCTTTATGAGCATGTTAAGTGCTAAACTTATCTTCCCACTGTTGTGCTGCAAATCTCCAAGGCCCATCAGGTTTTGTCCAGGAAATACAAAAACATTTTAATTGCAGTACGTGACAAAATAACCAGAAACTTAGTTTTCCGATTAAAAATGGCAATATGTAGTAGTAAAGATTTTGACTATCTGTCCTTATTTTGGGTAAATGACAGGGTGCTAATTATTTCTCAAGGAGAGTGAATGGGGTGTGTGGGTGGGTAAGGAGTTGGTCAAATACTTTATGAACTAGAGATTTTTTTTTTCTATTGACTTGCAAAGTTTTAGAAAGTATTATTTGATCAATATACACCAATTGTGCATTTCCTGGACTATATCATGTCATACCTATTGATTTTTTAGAGAACTGAAAAGCTCAGTATCTTAATTCAATGAACTATCTAAAAGGCAAAATTTCTTCTGAATTTCTTGTTCTGGTCTTCTGACCTCCTTAACATCCCCTTATCTGACAATAATTTTGCTTTTTCCTTATTTAAAATAATCGACAAACAGGTAATTTAGAGTTAAGGCTCACTAAACAACGAAAACTATACCTCAAATTTATATTTGAGATTTTCATTAAAGTCAAATACACTTTGGAACAGATATTTATTTATTTTCTGTTTTTTTTCCAAGATATTTTTTAATTAATTTTTAAATTAATTGGTACTTGGAGCAGATATTTAATTATATGCAGTTATTTATTTAAATGTATAGCACTCTGGTGTTACTAAGGATATGAAGAAATGCTGTTTTTTTTTTTCTTTAGTAACAATGTGAAGATGATTTTAAAAAATAGCAGCAACTAGTTCTGTGCTCACTGTGTGTCAAGCATTGTGCTAAGGGATTCACACAATCATGTTCCTTAAATCTTACAACCCTATGACATGGGCACCATTACCATCACTATTTTTTTTTTTTTTTTTTGGTGGTATTGGGGATGGAACCCAGGGGCATTTTACCTCCAAGCTATACCCCCAGCCCTATTTTATTCCTTTATTTTGAAACAGGGTCTCACAAAGTTGTAAAAGGACTCACTAAGTTTTGAGGCTGGCTGTGAAGTTGTGATCCTCCTGTCTCAGCCTCCCAAGTACTGGGATTACTAGCATGTGCCACCATGCCAGGCTACCATCACTGTTTTATTTATTTATTTACTTTTGTGGTATTAGGATTGAACCCAAAGGCATTTTACCTCCGAGCTACACCCCCAGACGGATTTTATTTCTTACTTAGAAACAGGGTCTCACTAGGTTGATGAGAGTCTCACTACCTGCTGAGGCTGTCCTTGAACCTGCAATCCTCCTGTCCTAGCCTCCCAAGTACTAGGATTACAAGCATGTGCTACCATGCCCAGCTTTACTATCACTGTTTGATAGATGAGAAAACTTGCTTGCGAGAGAGGCTAAATTTTCTGCCCAAAGGTCACAGACTTTGTAAGGAACAGAACCAGCGTACCATCTAACTGACTACGGAACTTAAAACCGATACACATGAAAAGTACACTAACACAAGAAGGGCATGCTAGACAAGTTTCCTTAGTTTTAGAAATGAATTGCCTGCCCGAAGGCCCCATGATGATCTTGTCCCCGAAGGTGACTTGGACAACATCATGTTTGGCAGTGCAGGCTAAAGCGGGCTACACATGTAGCTGTACCTGCAGTGTGCAGAGGAGTTCGTCTAATGTTGCTCTCGGTTTTCCAGACATCTGGGCAAACAGTGAGCAAGTACTGGAGGATCAGAGGGTCGCCTTCTCGACTGGCAATATGGAAACTGTTCCAACCATCTTTGTTCTTCAGGAGTGGATTGGCGCCATGTTGCACGAGGTCCTGGATCACCTCGAGATTGTTCCTTGTGCAAGCCATCATCAGAGGAGTCCTAAGTCCAACCAGGAGAAGCTATCAGATGGCACAGCCTCGGCACAGATGGAAACCCTAGAGCATTCAGGGGTCTGGGAGGCGGGAAAACAGCTCTGACTCGCAACTCTGCCTGCTGTGAGGACCCTGGGAAAAATAACAAGGGGAAAATGATTGGGGTGAATGTGCAGCTTCACGAGAGGTGCACCTGGGAGGTAAAACTGTCTGTGAGCCAGGATAGTAATGAAGAGGGATGGAGATCATAAAAACCATAGACAACCCTTAAAATATAATCAAGTCTACTACTTCACCCCAGTGGGGAAGATGTACTTTATGTAGCTCTCTCTTGTTTATTTTTTGTGTGTGTGTGGCACTGGGGATTGATCCCAGGGGCATTTTACCTCCCGGCTACACCCACAGACCCTTTTTTTTTTTTTTTTTGCGGTAATGGGGATGGAATGCAGGGTCCTGCATTATTCTTTACTTTTTGAAACAAGGTCTCACTAAGTTTCGGAGGGCCTCACCAAGTAGCGGAGGCTGGCTGCGATCCGGATCCTCCAGTCTCAGCCTCCCAAGAACTGGGATTACAAGCATGCGCCACCACACCCGGCACCTATTTTATTTTTGTTTTGAAACAGGATCTCGCTGCATTGATGAGAGTCTCACAGCTTGCTGAGACTGTCCTCGAACCTGCAATCCACTTGTCTCAGCCTCCCAAATACTAGGATTACAGGTGTGCGGCACCATGCCGGGCTCTTTCTCGTTTATTTATTTATTATTATTATTTTTGTCTTCTCCCCAATGCTGGGGATGGAACCCAGGACCTCCTGCACAGGAAAGTGCTCTACCACTGAGCCACATGCCGAGCTTTGTCTGGTTTCTTATTTATATCAGATCAAGAATCACTTGAAGGCAGGAACATTATGAGCCTCAAGAGGTTCACAGACTTGAAGAAAACTGATATGGTGAGAACTCAAAATGATATCAATCAACACAATGAGGTTTGTTTTTTGTGATGGTAGAGTATCTTGATCGTGGGGGTGGTCATGCATATCACATAGTGCTGTACACACAGTGTATGTGTAACTGGTGAAATCTGGATAGTATCTTGATTGTAGCAGTGTCAACGAAAACGGTGCAACTGGTGAAGCAGTAATTTGGCTGGGTGTCCTCAGAACTAAACATCCTCGGGCTAACAGCAGTGTACACTATCTGATTATTCTATACTATCTCACAAAGGGACTGTTCCGACCAGTTCATCCTACGAGGGCAGAAAGGTTGGGGGTAGGTTGATGCTGTAGCTGAGCAGGACCTTGGGGTGGGAACTAGTAACTGAGAAAAGCTATGGTGCTGCAAGGGGACCAACCCGGCAAAGACCCGAAAATCTATGAATCTGCAGGGAACTGGGAAGGCGGGATGTCTTTCTGGATCCTGGCCACCTACCAGTCGGCTTTCTTCAGGCAATCGACCACTGCCCCTCGGTCCAACAGGTAGCGTACGCAGTCCGGGTGGCCCATAGAGGCTGCCTCGTGCAGAGGCCGCTTGTAGTCTCGGTTGGTGGCCTCGATGTCCATGCCCCAAGCCTCAGCCAGATAGGCTAGGATGTCGCGGCGCCCGTGGCGGGCGGCACAGTGGAGGAGGGTGTCCCCAGCCGGACCCTGGTAGCCTCCGATCGCTTGCAGCTCCTCCTGCAGGGCGCACAGCCGGCCCTCCTGCACCAGCCTGCAGAGGCGCCGTAGGTCCCCGGGTGGGGCCATAGCCTAGGGCTGGGCGCGAGTGGGAGGGACCCCGAGCGCCAGTCTTCCGCCGCTGGGACCCTAGCTATGGCAGGCAGTTGCAGAGCTGGGAGGTGACAAGGGTTTCCGCTTCCTGCACGTGACCCTCCTCCCGGACGCCCCGCCCCGACTCAATTCCCTCGAGAGCAGCTGCCCCTCCACCCTCACGCCCCTTGTCTCCGGTAGGGGGGAACTACGACTCCTGGTGTAGGGTGGTGATTCTTCCAGGGGACCGGACAAACGGCGGGCCCACGCTTATGAGCTCTTGTTAGCGCGTTCTGGATGCGTGCAGTCGTCTAGGTGGAGACGGCTTGGCTCCAGGAGCTCCTGCACCTCGGGGGTACCCATCTCCTGGGCGCATCTGTTGTCCACTGCACCGGGGTGATTTGAGGCCGAAAACGTCAGGGAGTTGGGGTACGCTGTTCTACCGCGGAACTCCGAAGCCGGACCGAGAGGCCCGTGCGGCCTGACCCCCACCCCGCCGGGGCAAGGGTAGGTAGCTCCGGAGGCAGCTGGGCTGGAGCGTGGCCTGCTTTCCCCAGCCGAGCCCACGCGGCCCTTCTCCCTAACTCCTGTCCCGCACACGTCCGCTGTAGGGATGAATGCGCGGTTGTGGCCCAGGCTCGCCACCTCCTGACAGCTGTGGCCGCCGGGGTTGGGGCGTTGTTCCGGTGCTCCGCCCCCTCCTCACCCAATCTCCAGCGGCCCCCGGCCCCTCCCCGCCGCCGCCACCGCAGCCCCCGCGGGAACCCGGGTAGCTCGAAGGAACTCTGGGAAAGTTTCCCCTGGCCTCCTCCGCGCGAGCGGAAGCGCGGACGGGGCGTGGCTCGTAGGGGTGGCCGCGCCCTCTCCAAGAGCTCTTTCCTATTGGCTGTGGAGGCCGTCCGTCAGCCCGTCCCCTTCAGCTTCAAGTTCCTATTGGCTCTGGGGGTTGTCCGTCAGCTCCGGCGGCGGGCGCTTCCCTGGCCTGCGGCGGGGCGGGGCTCGAGGAGGAAGTCGGCGGCTGTCTGCTAGCTGTCTGAGCTGGAGGAGGAGCTTGCTGCGGGGCGGGGGGACGCTAGGCTGGGCGGCCAGAGGCGCGGGCCCCGCGGTGGCGGTGGCGGCGGCGGCAGGGGCCGAGGCCCGGAGCGCCATAGTGCGTGAGATCGTAGATGTGGCTGGGAGTGCGGGCAGGGCCCCATCGTGTGGGAAACTTCATCCTCCGGGGCCCTCCGCGGGTGTCCCGGCCTCGGGGGTGGGGCACTGAGTCTGCGGACGGCGCGGGGCGGGGCCGGCCGGGAGTGGGTTTGGGGGCTCCGCTGCAGACAGGTGCGGGGCGCGGCGGGGTGTGCACTGGGGAGGCCTGGGCGCCCCGTGAGCTCAGGACTGGCTCCCGCGCCGACGCTGCCCCTTGAGGCCCAGGAAGGGGCAGTTCGTCGTTTCTTGGGGGTTGGTGGAGGAGGCACGGGGAACACGGTCTCGATTGCTGGCCAGCCGGGCTCTTTTACGCTGATGTTTTGACCTTGGGCAAGTTATTTTATGCTACTCCGTTGCCCCTTCTTTCATTGGTAAACTCCTATCCCCTTACCTGAGTATAAGATTAAGGTGATATGGGAAGGCCTTGGGTTCTTTGAGATCTGACCAAGCTGTGTGGGGTGATGGAAGAAGAGGATTAGGTATGGAGTTCCTTACCCGACCTTTTGAGGAACTAACCTTTAACCTTTTGGTGTTTCTAGTTTCTTTAGGGGTCGAATGGAAGTCGCTGTGCGTCAGTCTTAAACAGTTTCTCTTTACATTCGGTATTGCACTCATTTACAAAGCAGTTGACGTTAATTATCTCATCTGCAGAAAACTCTGTAAAGCACATTCTGCAGGTTTTACAGGTGGAGAAAGGGAAGTCAAATGAAGTTAGTGATTTTACCACCCAAGTATAGGTACTAAAGTCTCCTGGAAGGAAGGATTGTACTAACGATTGAGTGTCTGTTAGTGCCTGACACTGCTAAAATATGCCCGACATAAAATGAAAACTCTGCTATGGGACCATGACAGTAAGCCTGTTTCACTAACAAGCAGATTTGGCTTGGTTAAGTTACTGAACGTTAGAGTCACTGGAGACAGCACTAAGTCCCAAGTATCAAGTTTTTACTAAAGGTTATTGTTTTGTTATGCTTTGTCACTCCAAGACAAAGGAGGGTGGACATACAAGTGCTTTTAGATGTACAATTTTAGAACATGCCAAGTAATGTTCTTATTGTTGCAGTTGGAGTAAGTGTAGACTGGAAGTTGAGGCATCTAGTAGCTTGAAACTTTTTGCTTCTAGTCCTTCTCCCCATCCTAGTTACAAATGACCTCACCTTCTCTAGCCTTATCTCTTCGGTTTCCCTGTTTTTCCTCTTTTCTTTTTTTGAGTCAGGAGGCAGAGGAGACAGCAGTGTTGCTCAGACTGGTCTAGAACTTCTGGGCTCAAGTGATGATCCCGCCTCCTCCCGAGTAGCTGGGACTACAGGCATGTGCCACCTTGCCCAGCTCAATTTACTGGTTTTTCAAACAAAATTGGGACACATGGTTTACAAAATAGGGTGGAATATTAGAAATCCAGGTTAATGTATTTAATTGGTGTTCCAAATCCATTTCTGCCTCTCCTGCCTGCTTTATGAACTTACTTTGGTCTGTATGCCCCTTTGGGTAACTAGATGAATAATGTATGTGAATTGGTTCCACAGCCCCTGTGATTTTTGGAGCAAAAGTCTGATCTGAAGGGACCTATGCAGTATGTTATTAGATGGAGGTGTTCTGGGTTTGCAGTTTTTGTTTTGTTTTCAGTTAGGTTGGTTTGCAATTTTCTACCCTTCCCCCCTTTGTGGTACTGAGAATGGAATCCAGGGGCCTTCTACCTCTGGGCTGGGCTACACCACCAGCCCTAATTTATTTTTTATTTGGAAACGGTCTGGCTAAGTTGCTGAGAGCCTTACTAAGTTGCTGAGGCTAGCCTCCAACTTGCCATCCTCTTGTCTCAGCCTCCCAAGTACTGGGCTCACAGGTGTGCACCAGCACGCCTGGCTTTGCCCATTTCTCTTGTGTAGGCTTTTGGAGTGTGTGGTCTGGCCTTTACTGTCTCACTTGGCATGTAGTTGCCATTGGCATTGTGATTTCCTACCTGGCTCTCTCATTTTTCTCCTGCTGCATTTCCTGGAAATGGAGCACTTAGCTGTGGGCACTGGGGTACTGATCATTTGACATGTTTCCTGATTGGTGAGTGCACTAACTATTCAACTTCAAACTCTTAATTTCAGATGTGTTCCCATTATCTTTTTTTTTTTTTATTCCTGCTAATCATACACTTCTTTCCCTCCTAGGCCAATTTTTATTTGGAGACTGGATTCTGACTTTGCTCTTCTGACTGTGCAATTACCTAACTCCTATAAATTTGCCTGTCATGATGGACAGCTTGGTTGTAGCATAACAAAAAATTCTGTTATAGGTCAGTAGGAAATAGAAAGGGAAGAGAAGAAAAGCAGCCTGCTTGGCAGACAAGAGCCGGAAAGTAGGACTCTGCCCATCCCTCAGACCCCAGTCTTTTTTTTTTTTTTTTTGTGGTACTGGGGATTGAACTCAGGGGCATTCTACCTCCGAGCTATACCCCCAGCCCTATTTTTTATTCTTTATTTGAAACAGGGTCTCACTAAGTCGTGGAGTGCCTCACTAGGTAGCTGAGGCTGGCTTCGAACTCGGGTGCTCCGGTCTCAGCCTCCCAAATGCTGGGATTACAAGCGTGCGCCACCACACCCGGCTAGACCCCAGTCTTTAGTCTTTTATTGGCATGTTCTTATCAGCGTTACCAAGGAAATGGGCTAGTAACTTACTCCTTAGCCAGGTGGTGCCTCCTTGTCTCCGGACAGTGTGCTCACTAAGTGCAGGGGTTAGTGATCTACTTTGCTTTCACCCCTATTGTAATGGCCTGTATTGGTTGCTCATCAACTATGGGAGCTTTGAAGCAGCACACAGAATTTACCTTTCTGGGTCCCAAAGAATAGGAGGGAAATAGAGGCACAAATTACAGCCAGTGTAGCTGTGGGTGATCTATAAGAGCAAGGCTATCTTTACAGCTCTGAAGGGAGCCAGGCAGAGTCACTGTGATCTTAGGGTTTTCAATTGTCTCTCCATATTTTTAAGGTTTTACTATGGGTAAACATTAGGACAAAGGGCAGAGGGACGGGAGAGCTCTGAGGAGCAACAGGCAAAGCAGCCACCTCTCCCTGCTCGAGTGTCTGCACAGCACCCAGACTCTGACTGCTTTTAACATTTTGGAAATTAATACCGAAGCAATTTTCCGACACTGTCACAAAATGACCCTGCTTAAAAACTGCACGATAACCTGAATTACCCACATGATAAACTGTTTCCTTAGTAGTCTGTTAAAGGATCTTCCTTGTCTGTGGTGCCAAATTCATTTCCCAGCTGTTTCTCATCCTTCCCCATCACGGAATCTCTTGTTCTGACAGATTCTACCTTTTCTGATGCTGCTTTGCTATTGCTATGCCTTTGTTTTTACACATATTGTTTCTTCTGCTAGATCCCATACTCCAACTTTTTAATGGTGCTGGGGATTAAACCCATGGGTTATAACCCTGAGATACATCCCAGCCTTATTTTTCCTTTTTAATTTTGAAACAAGGTCTCACTAAGTTGCAGAGGACTAAGTTGCTACTGAGTCTGGCCCTGGACCTCTGATCCTTCAGCCTCCCAAGTACAGGGATCCATTCATCTTTAAAGGCTCGACTCTTTGTACAGCTTTGCCAGCTTTCCTAACTCTATTCACTTTTCTTCACTCCCATAGCACTTTGTGCATATATTTATGTAGCATTTATATTGCTTTATGTTTAGTAATTTGTGTTTGTTTTGGCAGCTGCCTTATGGTCAGGCGTATTCATTTTTGTATACTCAATGTTGAAAATAGCATTTAACACCAAGGATACCATAAGGAAAGCCCTTGTGGAGTTTATAATGAATCTGGGACATAGTAGATTTATAAAAGTGGTTGTAGGAATGAATTGGTCGTAGCAAAAGCCTTTCTTTCAGATATTTCGAGGTTTATTCTGGATAGCCAATAGTGATCTTTTTCTGGTGGTTTCTCTCATCATTCCTTTTTTTGTGAGGAACATAGTGAACAGCCCACCCCAGCCTTGCTGTAATCCACGAATCGCTGTTTCCCAGGGAGCAGCGGGATTTTCAGGGTGTGAGATGATTTGGGAAAGATCGAGCCTACTGACTTGGACCTTGGGTGTAGAGGAAAGCAGGATGTGGTGGCTGGCAGGGACCTGGCGTTGTGTCAAGAATGAGTGCTGGAGAGTGCAGCTTGAGCTGCGGTATGTTCTGTTTCTTTTAGAGCTAATGGGGACAAAATATTTTCAAGTTTTTCCACTTTGAGTCTACAATTCCTTCCTTCCTTCCTTCCTTCCTTCCTTCCTTCCTTCCTTCCTTCCTTCCTTCCTTCCTTCCTTCCTTCCTTCCTTCCTTCCTTCCTTCCTTCCTTCCTTCCTTCCTTCCTTCCTTCCTTCCTTCCTTCCTTCCTTCCTTC